>JAFVLL020029090.1:0-35471 GCA_021397915.2 Tor tambroides | reverse complement strand
TGATGGAATAAATGCTCATAATCCAGCATACGGCACTCGCATTGAACAAGAGAGAATGGTTTGTCCACTTTTTTTTTTTTTTTTTTTTTCATTGTTGTTGTAATGTACTGGGAAGCCAGAATTCGCATCCATCAACAGAAGCGTACATTAGCCGAACCCTGTTTTTTTTTTTACGTGTTACCATATTGCATATTGCAGATGCGTTGTCAGATTTAAGTTGAACCGCGGTCCTAGCGCGTGCCGAACCGTGTGTGGAGAACCGTACGGTTCGGTTTTTTTCCGCGAACCGTGCCACCCCTAATATATATATATATATATATATATATATATATATATTACTGTCTGTGTGTATGTATATATGTGTGTGTGTGTGTGTGTGTATATATATATATATATATATATATAATACATAATACACCTTTCATGCGTTCATTTTCTTTGGTGGATTAAATATTAAAAACATGTATTTGTGTGTTTGTAGGATTCTGTCTTGTTTAATGGAGCACCTTTACACAGAGAAGATGGTTCAGGACTGTGAACACCGTCTTCTAGAGCTGCAGTACTTCATTTCAAGAGACTGGAAGTAATCAGCCTTTCCATTTCCTTTTTCCTTACCTGACCTTACCTGATGACTCATACAAAATAAGACCCTTGAAACCCCCTCTTATGCTTTCAAGTTGATGTTTTCGAGTGTGTTTGTGTAATAATAACATTCAAATCCATTCAGTCAGTCGGAGGTCGTCATTGTACGTGTTTAATAGCTCCGCACTCGTCTGCAGCTTGATTCGCGTGCCTGATGCGACCTTCACTGTGTGTCTCTCTCATCTGTTCAGTTGAAAAGGATGCCCACACAGTGTCATTATAATAAAACCATTAGATGGTCATAACTTCATTCACAGCCCATTAGATTCAAGTGGTTTTTAATTAGAACAATTTGAAGCAGCAATTTGGTTTGATGGTCCGTTGTGACAGGCTGGCTGTGTGATGCTTTGTTTGTTACAACCCTACAGAGACTGTTATTCTGTTCTCTATTGTGACCAAATCTTGGCAAAAGGTGGATTTTTTTGTAAACCGGTTTTAGATGCTGATTCATGCAACTAGCACTAAATGTGTCTAACAGACACTGCAGTTCAAAAGTTTAAGGTCGGTAAGATTTTTAAAAAAGGTTTTGAAAGAAGTCTCTTATGTGTTTATTTGATCAAAAATACAGTAAAAAAAAAAATGGTACAATTGTAAAATATTATTACAATTTAAAATATCAGTTTTCTATTTGAATACATTTTAAAATGTAATTTATTCCTGTGATGCAAAAAGCTGAATTTTCAGCATCATTACTCCAGTCTTCAGTGTCACATGATCCTTCAGAAATCATTCTAATATGCCGATTTGCTGCTGAAGAAATATTTCCGATTATTATCAATGTTGAAATCAGTTGTGCTGCTTCATATTTTTGTGGAAACATTATACATTTCATTTTTCAGGATTCTTTGATGAATAGAAAGTTTAAAAGAACAGAAATATTTATAATTATTATTAATGTTGAAAATAGTCATGCTGCTTAATAGTTTTGAGGAAAGCAAACCATTTTTTATACTAAAAATACATTGTTTAATGATTCTTTGATAAATTGTTCAAAAGAACAGCATTTATTTGAAATGAAAATCTTTTGTAACATTATGAAAATCTATACTGTCTTTTTGATCAATTTAATAAATAAAAGCAATAATTTCTTTAAAAAAAAAAATCACCTTACTGTCCCAAAACTTGTATGTTGTGCTATACTGTATGTGTACATATAGTTATGAAGAGGTATTGGTTTTAATTATAGATGCAATTCTCCTTTCATTTGATTTTTTTTTTTTTTAAATCACAAGTTTCAGAGGTTGAGGTTAAAATCCGGTTACACATGTGACTCATTTTTGTCTCCTGTGTATTTTTTTCCTCCAGGCTTGATCCTATCTTATACCGTAAATGTCAGAACGACGCGTCCAGACTGTGCTACACACCTGGCTGGAATGAGAGCAGTGAACTCATGCCTCGTGGCGCTGTGTTTTCCTGCCTGTACCGCCACGCTTACCGGACAGAAGAGCAGGGCAGACGGGTGAGAAGCACAAATAATGTGCATTTTAGTTTGTCAGTTCTAATTAAGACACTAAAGAGACCATCAGCATGAAGTCTGGTGCACTTTACAGTTTATTCTGACTAGGAACTACCCACTACACACAGAAAACAAATCACTTTGGTCACTTTATTATGAGACAACAAACATGTAGAATGGAGAGCATGTGGTTTTGGATTGAGCCATTGAATTTGTATGTCAAAATAGATAATTGGACTGATATTTTGTCATGATATGCATAAGTGATGTGGAAAAAATCACTTGCATGTGCAGCTCACCAGGGACTGTAAGGTGGAAGTCCAGAGAATTCTTCACCAGAGAGCTCTGGATGTGAAGTTGGATCCTGAGCTCCAAAAACGCTGCATGACTGACCTGGGCAAATGGTGCAGTGAGAAGACAGACACCGGACAGGTACAAAATGAGTTTTGGGATGAAACCCCTCAGTTTTGCGGAAGTATGATTACATGATGAGTATTTCTAGGTCAGGGATTCTGAGTTTGTTTTGTCTGCCTCAGGAGCTGGAGTGTCTTCAGGACCATCTTGAGGACCTGGTGTCAAATTGCAGAGATGTGGTGGGCAACCTGACAGAACTGGAATCTGAGGTACGTTTCCTATTCCACACCACAGCATGTACATAAACCTTAGAGTGATTAAGGTCATAAAGGGTGAGGGCGTAAAAGAAATTGCTTGCAAGATAGGATCTTCTGTACGGTTTTATTACTGTTGTAGTTACTGTTTTGTTGTACTGTTTACTGTTTGTATATATTAACATCAATAAAAGTCATCTAAGTAATTTTTTTTTTTTTTTTTTTTTTTTTTTAAAGAAATTAATACTTTTATTTGGCAAGGATGCATTAATTATTGCTCAACAATGAGAGTAAAGACATTTATAATGTTACAAATTCCATTTCAAATAAATGCTGTTCTTTGGAACTGTTTGTATTCATCAAAAAATCCTGAAAAAGAAATATATCAAAAATGAATTTGTTTCAAAATTGATAATAGGTAATGTTTTTAATTAGAATAGTTTCTAAAGGATCATGTGACACTGAAGACTGGAGTAATGCTGCTGAAAATTCAGCTTTGCTTCACAGGAATAAATTAAATTTTAAATTACATTAGAGTAGGAAACATTTCTTTTAAATTGTAATAATATTTCACAATATTACTGTTTTTACTGTGTTTTTGATCAAATAAATGCAGCCTTGGTGAGCATCAGAGACTTCTTTCATTGTTAAAAGATCTTAAATTTAAGGTCTTAAGATTAAAAGATCTTATATTTAAAAATATAAAATTTTAGGACTTAGGGATTTTTTTTTGGGGGGGGGAAACAAATGATCTTGATTTATGGTCATGCTGTTGTGTTCACAGGACATTCAGATTGAAGCCTTGCTGATCCGAGCCTGTGAGCCAGTCATCCAGAGCCACTGCCACGTTAGTACTGACAACACACACATCTAATAATTCCCTTTATTTTTTTTTTAACTCTGAATTCCTCATGTCGGTCTCTTTTCTCCCAGGATGTAGCTGATAATCAGATAGACACGGGGAATCTTCTGGAATGCCTTGTGCAGAACAAACATCAGAGGGAAATGAATGATAAATGTGCTGTGGGCGTCACTCATTTCCAGCTGGTAAGCCAGTCACACAACCAATTTCCCTATGTTAAATTTGAATAATGACAAGTAAATGTTTTCCCAAATGTCATGCTGTCCCAGCAGAGAGTGTACTGAATGGATTTGGGGTATTGATCAATATGTTGGCCATGCTAATTAATCAGCCAGTATTTGCCATTTTGAGATTGACATCACATTTTTTGAGTGAATTTTGCATATATATCGATATTGTGAAAATTAGATGCCATCATTGTTATTATAGTTAACTAAAACTGAAACAAAATCTATCTGTCTATCTGTACAACTAAAAATGATTTATAAATTACTAAAAGTTTTACTAAAATTAAAATGAAAACAAAATATAGAAATAAAAACTGATGAAAAAATTAATAAAATATTTGTATGTCAATGATACTAAAATAACACTACTATCACTATCAATAAATTGGATTATATATTATATAAATTGCATTAATTTACAATCAAACCAAAATTTATTCAGACACCTTCAACATTTCTCACATTATCACAGTTTATTCACTATA
Source organism: Tor tambroides (assembly GCA_021397915.2). Lineage (NCBI taxonomy): Eukaryota > Metazoa > Chordata > Actinopteri > Cypriniformes > Cyprinidae > Tor > Tor tambroides. The sequence continues at coordinate 31,191 of JAFVLL020029090.1, read as the reverse complement.
GTTTAGAAAATGGTAATAAAATATGACAAGAACTCAAGAGTTAAACTGTGTCAGAACAAATTCATCTTCAGAATGTCACATAACTTTGATAGAAGGGTATGTAACAAAACATGGTCAGGTCAAAGTGTCAAATCAGATTTTGATTTGACACTTTTGAGTTTACTTTATTTTTACTTTACTTTGAGTTTACTTTATTTTGCTATCCTCACTTACATAAATGAACTATAGTGTCCTGCACCCACTAGTAACAAAAATATAAAAACTTATATCTGGTGTCTGAATAATTTTTTATTTGACTGTATATAATGAATGCAGGCTGATGTGGACTTTACAGTGTACCATCCAACAGTCCATATAGGCTTTGAGATACGAGATGTATTTTTATGTCAAGTGTATTTTTGCTTGTCTACCCTTCAGGTTCAGATGAAGGACTTCCGCTTCTCCTACAAGTTCAAAATGGCCTGTAAAGAGGACGTACTCAAACTCTGTCCCAACATTAAGAAGAAGTGAGTTCACAAATCCTGCAGCTGTTTCTTCAGGCTTTGAAACGTTCTGCATAAACTCTGTTTGGATTTTGTCATTCAATTTTGATGGTGATTTATTTGTTATATAACATCTTTTCATGGAGGCTTAAATCATCATGGTCTGTCTGTGTGTCTCCTCTTATTTTGGCACTGTTGCACTCTTTCTCGCTCACATAAATTCATCTTCTTGAACTGCATATTTTTTATCTTCTGCCTCAGTGTCTCTTTCACCTTCTTCATGTGTCATTTTGTTTTTCTTCCACCTCAGGGCAGATGTGGTCATCTGTTTGAGCACCACAGTGAGGAACGACACTCTACAGGATGTGAAAGATCAGCGTGTGTCTCTCAAGTGTCGGAAACAGCTGAGGGTGGAAGAGCTGGAGATGGTGAATTCACTTTACTCAAGTTAAATCGCACACTCCACATTGTTCAGACTCTTTCCTGTACAACAAAAGTGGACTGTAATTTATTCGATCAATGACCTAAAAGTACCATTACTTTTCATATGACTCATGCGCTATATTCCAAGTCTTCTGAAGCTGTAAGTTCAGATGTCACACTCTCTGTCCTCTTCATTTGCAGTCAGAGGACATTCGACTGGAACCTGAACTGCATGATGCTTGTAAGAAGGATATCAACAAGCATTGTTCCTCTGTTGCCTATGGAAATGCTCAGGTAAAGGGTTTTCTTTGATCTTTTACTTTTCTAGATAGCTTTATGCACCCACCTGCAGCTGCTGCATTCAGACACATGATGAAACTTGTCTAGTTAAAGAAAGAAGATTCAGATAACAAGATTCCCACAGTCATGGAACCCCTGGAAATAGTAGAAAAGTTTAAAATTGAAATTTCCAGGTCATAAAAATGCCTTTCAGTGTCCAACGTTGCATCACTACGTTTTTGACAAGGAGTGGCAATTTATATTAAAATAACTAAATACAGTCATTCTAAATAATTAAAAGAATTAAAATTCTACAATTTTCAATAACTGCATGCATTACACTTTTTTTTTTATTTTTTTATTTACACTTTTTATTACCAGTTTTTTTTTTTTTTTTTTTTATATCTAATGATGGGGATTTAAAAAAATAAAAATATATTTGTTATTCACATATTGCAATATTGTCCAGATAAAATATCTTAGAATTTGACTAAACTAGAAAAGGGTATTCATTTTAGAATTGTCCATGATTTTTATTTTTTTTTAAAGGATTTTATTCATTTCAAGGTCTAGAAATCACATTCTTAAAATTCCTATATTGTAACATTTTTAACATTATAAATGATAGAATTAAGAATTAGAATTAAGATTGATTTTTATGTTCTAGCTTATTTTAAAGTTTGTTTTGTTTTATTTAAATTAATTTCATGCCATCTTGAGTTCCGCTTAAATGTATACATAGTTGCTTTTTAAATTTAACTTAATTTTAATTTTTAAATTAAAATTAAGTATTGGTACCTAAAATATGGTACAAATGAAAAACTCCTCCATCAATCTCTATAAAAGTATCAAAAACACTTATTGAGTGATCATAAACCACTGGAAAAGTCATGGAAATCCATTGGTCAAATGTGGAAACCCTGTAAAAAAAAAAAAAAAAAACCTACATTACAGCCAGATGGTTTAAACCACATATGCAAAATACAAAATACATATTATACAGGGTAGGATTGTTATACATGTTATGCAAAGGCAGGTGGTTTGAGGCATGTATTTGCACACATGCAAAATACATGTTATACAAAGTAGGATTTTCCTTGTTTTTTATGGAAATACATTTTCAGTGTGTAACGCTCTTAACTTTCTCACCCAGTCCATTAAAAACCTAGCTATAAAAATGATGCCGCCATAAATCATGTTGACACAACCATGAGTACATTAACATATGACCAGACATCTACATAATTACACTTATTCAGTAGTCAGCAACCTGGCAGGGTCCCGTTTAGTCATGTAACAGCTTAGGTTAGCTTAAAATAATAATAATAATAATAATAATGCAATAAATTTTTAATGCATCTAATCATGCCCTCTGACCATTTAAATTTCCATTTTAAGAAATTTTCTTACTTTCAACACAATTCCAGCTTTAACTACAACCTATGAAATGCATAGAAAATGTGTAGAGCTGTCAGTTTGTAGTGTTCATTTAATGTGATTATTATTTGAAAAATGCATTTAATCATGACTATTTACAAGAAACCTTGTCTAGCCTTAACTTGACAGCATAAGTGAAAAAAAAAAAATGCTGCAGCAATGCAGAATACTATTGGAGAAGACCTTCACACATTCTTGTCTGTATCTGTCCTCCTCGTCTCAGATCATTGAGTGTCTCAAAGAGAACAAGAAGCAGCTTTCCCAGGTGTGTCATCAAAAGATCTTTAAGCTTCAGGAAACTGAAATGATGGATCCGGAGCTGGACTATCAGCTCATGAGAGTGTGCAAGCAGATGATCAAGGTGAGTTGTATTAGCAGCTAACTAACTTCGGTCGTATCCTGACATTTCTTCCATTACCTAAAGCTTTCCTGTCAGACGGAATGAGCTGATGGTTATAAACCTACTCTGTATTGTCAAAGATCAATAGTAATAGCTTAACCCCCATGTTTTAATTAACTTAAACTCAATAAGATCAACATGGGGCCAGAGTGAAGCGGCTGATAGATTGGACCTGATTTGGAAAAGTGTGTTAAACATTTAAACCACGTAACCTTGTCTTTGAGTGAAATGGTATTAAATGAACAAATACACTACCGTTCAAAAGTTTGGGGTGAGTAAGATTTATATTTGGAAAGAAATTAGTACGTTTTAGCAAGGACACATAAAATGGATCAAAAGTGAGAGAAAATACTTTCATAGTGTTACAAAAGATTTCTATTTGAAATAAATCCTGTTCTTTTGTACTTTCAATTCATCAAGGGATCCTGAAAAAATGTATCTCAGTTTCCACAAAAATATCAAAACAATGATATTATTATTATTATTATTATTATCAAATCAGCATATTAGAATGATTTCTGAAGGATCATGTGACACTGACGACTGGAGTAATGATGCTGAAAATTCAGCTTTGTCATCGCAAGAATAAATGACAATTTTACATCTATTAAAATAGAAAACTCTACATTTAAATTGTAATAATGTTTATGAATATTAAAGTTTCACTGTATTTTTGCTTTTGCATCGGTGTGCAAAAACATGAACATTTTACCAACCTAAACTTTGAAGCCATAGTGTAGTTTAAGAAAGGAATATTGTCACATTTATCAGTTTTATGCCACGTTACATCACTGAAGAGCAGTGGTGTGATGTAGCGGTAAAAGCCGAGGGCTTATAATCACAAAATTGCTGGTTCATTTGCCAAAACGACCGAGCCATTAGCTATCTCTATTTTGCCCTTGAGTACAGACATTGTAGAGGGATTGAATCTGCCTTATGTGCAAGTCATTTTGACTAAAGGCTCATGCTAAATGACTACATACTTTCTTTCCAGTCTGTAAGCTTCCATTTGTTTCCCTTAGATCTGTCCAGTCAGTAGTTAAGTCTGTTTCTCCTTTTCTTTGTCCTTCTCAACCTGTTTGTCCTTGGTTTAGCGGTTTTGCACTGAGTCGGATGCTAAGAATGTGCTGCAGTGTCTGAAGCTGAACAAGAACAGCGAGCTAATGGATCCCAAGTGTAAGCAGATGATCACCAAGAGACAAATCACTCAGAACACAGGTGAAGACCAAACACATCTGCACTTCATTTCCAGTTAACTATAGTTGAAGTTTTGTCATCTAAATCGCCCTTTCCTGAGTTCTGTTTTAAGGCTAGTTTCTATCTTTACCTCCTGGCCTTGAATGTTTAATGACCTCCTTGTTTTTCCTTAAAATATCTTTGAATTATTTGAACTTTTGTAATGCTAGAGTTGGAATTTCTTTGCTCTCTTTGTGTTTTCAGACTACAGGTTGAACCCAGTGTTGAGGAAAGCTTGTAAAGCAGACATACCCAAGTTCTGTCAAAGCATACTCAACAAAGCCAGTGACGCCAACGAACTGGAGGGTCAAGTGATATCCTGCCTCAAACTCAAGTATGCAGACCAGGTATGTGTGTCACTGAATATTAGCAATGAATATGTAAGGGATAATGTGCATTCGGCCCAGTATTATAGCAGAATTATAGTCCTGTATCATACTGAAGGGGTTTATGTTGTGATAATGACCATCTGACTATACATTATCCTGCTTATTGCTTACTTCTGTTACTGTTAATTATTTTAAACTAAAACTATTAAAAATTGCTTTTGGTAATCAAAATAAAATAAATATAAATAATAGATGAAAGACTTAAAATGTAAAACTGAATAATTACAGAAATTAGAAATGTTACCTCAAGGTTGTGCAAAAATGTACTAAAAGTAAAACAATAAATATTAATTGGTTTTAAAAATAAATAAACTTTAAAAACAAAGTTATACAGAAATGATAATAATAAAATAATACGTGTTAGATTAAAAATATTAACTTACAAAATTTCAATTTAAAAAACTTAATTGAAAATGATAAATGTTTTGCTAAAATGACTAAAACTAAAATAAAATAAAGCTATAAAGAAGTATTTTTAAATTTAAAAAAAAATGACAAAAGCACATAATTACTAAAATTAAAATGAAAACTGCAAATATGTTTAAATTTCAAAATATTAATAAATAATGATATAGAAATAATACTGTAGTAATAATGACTTTTATGGATTCGAAATATTGATTTGGAAGTTGAAATAATGTTATTTTTGTGTTCTACAGAGTTGTGTACTAAACACATGCTGATCTTTGTGTGCAAGTCAGACATGGAAGTTCTTTTATTAGCATGTGAGTGGGAGTGTTGTGATGTGGTTTTAAACCGGTTAAAATTGCCATTGTTCTCAGCGGTTGTCTGGAAACTGTGAGGATCAGATCAGAGTGATTCTTCAGGAGTCAGCGCTCGACTACCGGCTCGATCCGCAGCTCCAAGTTCACTGCAGGAATGAGGCGAGTAGAAACACAGGCTCTGTCCGTCTTTATGTATACTGTCTACAGAGGTCAGTGTAGCATCTGAATCGAAATGAAAACACAGTGACTTATAAAGCATTCTTTTCTTTGTCTAATTATTAATTTTTTTTTATTACTGAATAAAATATAATGGAGATTTCCTTTGATTCTATCTGTCAGCTCATTGCAGTGCATTTTGGGATTGCATTATCTACATATGATTTTAAATTTAAACTAAAAAAATCAGGCCAAACTGCTGATATAAATCAGTATAATTTGCTGTCTAGGTAGGGAGCTTGCAAGAGTTTGGAACAGAGCCCATGGCCTTCAACACATAGCATCTTTATGAGATCTAACAGTCTGTTTAAACATGTCAAGACACTCATTTTGAGCTGTACAGAGAGAGTGAGGGGGCGTCTGAGAATCGCTCTAAAAGATCGTCCAAGCCATGTTTCTCTCTGTCCCTAAACTGCCTCATGAATGACTGATCTGCAGTAATATTTCAGTCCTGTTTCTGAGGGAATGGAAGGAATTCATATGTAATGTCACAGGACAGGAACTAGATTTCCAATTCAAAATAGTCATGTTTAGCACAAGCTATTTTTATCGATACAGTGGGGCAGATTTTTGTATTTTATGTATTTTAAGTATTTTTATTATTGCCATTTTAAACAACTATTTTGATTTTAATATATTTTAAAATGTAATTTGTTCCTGTGATGCAAAGCTGAATTTTCAGCATAATTACTCTAGTCTTCAGTGTCACATGATCCTTCAGAAGTCATTCTGATATGCTAATTTGCTGCTAAAGAAACATTACTTATTATTATCAATGTTGATTTTTTTTTTTTGTGTGTGTGTGGAAACCATAACACTTTTTTATTCACGTAAAGTAAGATAAAATGAAAATAAAATAAATGGTTTTTAAAAGGAAATTCTTACCTCAAATTTTTAATGGTAATGTAGTTTGTTTATTTTATTTTATTAAAAAATTGCAGATGGTTTGGTTAGATGTACTATTGGATAAAACTGTTTAATAGTCATTATTTATTCATTAATTGGTAATTTAATATTAATTTAATTACTTTTTTAATTGAATTCTGTCTTTGTGGGTAAACTGCAGAATGACAGTAACTTATTAGGATTGTATATGGAAATGACAATACAAATGATTTATTATGTGTCGAGAATATGCGCTAACTGATGCACCAGGCTTGGATGTCTTATTGTTATTAATGAAAGCTTTTTCAAAATGTTGTATTAGGTCTGCTTGATCTGCTGTGCTGCAGATGAATATGGCTTGTTTGTAATGCTATGGGACAGGAACAGGGTCCCTCCTCCTGCAGCCTGTCTGAGAAAAGCCTTTTATTTATGATCTCCATGAACCATAGGCTCTCAGGGAGCAATCAAGCAGAAATGGTGTGAAATGGGTCTCTTGATGGGTCAGTAAAGAAAATTGACTATGATCTCTGGGTTATATTCTGCTGACCGAAGGCCACAAGAAAAGGCAGACTTTTAAAGGAAAATGGAGATTTTATATCTTTAGTCACTTTGTAACATGTCTGTGTGTGTCTGTTTGTGTGTGTTAGATCACGCGGCTGTGTGCAGAAGAAGCTGCAGCGCAGGAACAGACGGGTCAAGTGGAGGAGTGTCTGAAGAACAACCTACTGAAAATTAAACAGGAGGAGTGCAAGACGGTACAGAACACATCCTCAAACATGCTTCATCTGCTACACACTGCTTTCCTCTGCATCTGTTGCTATGGAAACACCATCAGTGTTTTGAAACCCACGACTGCTTTTTTGATAAGAGGAGATTCCCACATTAGACACATGGGTGGTTGCATAGGTATTAACATTAGAGGTTAGATTTACACAATATATATTAAATATAAATTATATATATATATATATATATATATATATATATATATAAATAAATAATATTTATATGTATGCATGTATGGATCATATTAGATATGCTGTAATATGTACACAGATTTTTTTTTTTTTTAAGAAATTAAGAAATTTATTTAGTTTTATTTACATTTCTTCAGCAAGGACACACTCAGTTTCTCAAAAGAGACATTTCTGTATGGTTTGCACAAAAATATTAAGCAGCACATCTGTTTTTAATATTGATAATAATAAGAAATGTTTCTTGAGCAGCAAATCAGTATATTAGAACCAAACCTTCTGCAAATTAAATTTTTGAAATGAAAAATTTTTTTGAATAATAATAAAATAAATAAATAAAAATACATAACTGTTAAAAAGTTTGGGGTCAGAATTTTTTTTAAAACCATTTATTTATTTTAAATGAATACTTTAATGCTGCTAGAACTTGTCAGATTAAAAGTAACAGTAAAGTACATTGTTACAAAAATTCTATTTTAAATAAATTGTTCTTTTGAATTTAGAAAAAAGCATCGTTTCCACAAAAAAATATTAGGCAGCACAACTATTTTCAACACTGATAATAAGAAATGTTTCTCAAACAGCAAATCAGCATATTAGAATGATTTCTGAAGGATCATGTGACACTGAAGACTGGAGTAATGATGCTGAAAATTCAGCTTTGCATCACAGGAATATATTACTTTTTAAAATATATTCAAATACAAAACAGTTCATTTAAATGGTAATAATATTTCACAATATTACTGTTTTTGCTGTATTTTTGATCAAATAAATGCAGCTTCGGTGATCATTTCAAAATCATAAAAAAGCCTACCGCCTTTTGAACTGTAGTGTAATTTTTTAAATATCCAATTAAACAAAACAGTCATAATTTAGTTTTTCACAACAATTTCCTTCATCTTCTGTTAGAATTTAATGAGTCTTTTTTGCTGCTGTCTCTTTAAGAAACACCTTCACATGTGAAATGAGCAACAATCATGGCACTCACATACAGCTATATTAATCTGACATGTACAGGTTCAGTCTCCACGTTTCACTCTTTCATTTCATCCTCTTCTCCGTGTGTAGGAGGTGTTGAACATGCTCAAAGAAAGCAAAGCAGACATATTTGTGGATCCTGTCTTACACACGGCCTGTGCTCTGGATTTGAAACACCACTGTGCAGCCATCAACCCTGGAAGAGGCAGACGTAAGTGTGTGGGTTTTTTTTTTTTTTGTTTGTGGTTTTTTTTTGCATATTAAACAATACATTAACAATTTTAAATATACTATGAGATCAAAACGGATAATTTTCTTGTTTATTAAATATCTTGCTCCACATAGTTACATATTAAACTTCAGAAATCTTCTGACTAATGCTATTTCTGACTGAATGTTCTGTTTCACAGTTTAATGCGTTGCCAATGCCATTTCGTGTTGTTTAATTCATGATGCCCGGTTAAGATAACTGGGTTGAGGGTCTATTTGAGAGACTAATGGAAAGTTATGGCACTGACAGATGGTGTGATTACGATGTGGTTTTTTTTAACTCTGTAATTTGGAGCTCCTGACTCACTCTATTTGAAATTCTTTCCCAGAAATGTCGTGTTTGATGGAAGCTCTGCAGGACAAGCAGGTGCATCTACAGCCTGAATGTAAGAGAAGATTACAGGACCGCATAGACATGTGGAGCTATGCAGCGAAGGTCAGTGCACACAAACACAAACAACTCATCCAGATGGAAAACCAAATCATTTTTCTTAAATGTATTTACTACACATAAGCCCAACCTCTAGCTCTAAAAGATGTCTTTTTTGCATTACAATTATGATTATCATTAATAATAATAATGTAATAATAACAAGAAATCGTTGTATTAAAATAAAGTTGTCTTCTAAAGTTGTCTATTAAAAATAATAATAATAATACTAAGGATAATAACAATAAGAAATTATAGTAAAATAAATTGTAGTTATTACATTCATACATTATAGTGATTAATAATAATAATATCAGTATTGTACATATCTCTATAATAAACGTATTGAAATAAATTATTAGTATTATTAATGAAATAATAGCAAAAATACATTTTTATATTAAAATAAGTTCTTCTTTATTATTAATATTATTTAATATTAATCTAATATTAATATGATGGAAAAGATGCACATTATATTAAACTACATTACTATTATTAAATATTATTATACTATTACTACAATTTATTACAATTATTACAGTTACATATTATTATTAAATACTATTATACTATTATTACAATTTATTACAATTATTATTATTAGTTACTTATTATTATTATTATTATTTATTATTATTTAATAATGACAAAAAGAAATTATATAAAAAATATTGTTAAATTATTTTTATCATTAAAAATGTTATACTTGATATTTTTTGTTATTATTGTATTTATGAACAACTTTTCTCTTTGACAATGTTATTGCAGGTTTAGCTAAATTCTAGGGACAAACTCACTTCCTTTTTATGAGTTCTAGTATGTCATTTGATATCCCAGGTGGCACCAGCGGAAGGTTTCTCGGACCTCACTGTGCAAGTCATGACGTCACCTTCGAAGAACTACATCCTGTTTATGATTGCGCTGGCCGTGTCCATGCTCTTTCTCGTGGGGCTGCTGTGTGGCCGCATCACCAAACGTGTGACCAGAGAGCTCAAAGACAGGTAGAGCGAGGATGCCGCCCATTCGCCGTTTCACACGTCATTTCCTGCCCTCGCTGTTCTCTGTACTTATACCTGCGAAGACTTTGGGAGCCATCAGTGGACCTTCTGTGGGCCAGTGCCATGTTTGGAATCCACTCTAGCCCATCCTGCCACTGAAACCCACCTTAATCCAAACATACAGCCTTTGAAACGCTTCTCGGACAGGATCAGGATCGTTTTGGGACATTTTGCCTTTTTTGTTTTGAGAGTGACAGCCTTACTTCTTGACTGTAATATGGTCATGTGTCAATGCAGTATTTTTATCGTTGTGTCTTTTTCCATTTTTTGAGAACGATGGGGCTTTATTCAGCAGAAGCCATCTTTATATTTGTTTTTCCACTTCAGTTTTTTAACCACAAGGTGGAATTCACTTTGGGTGGGATTCATTTTTTGTCTCCTGAATGGTTTGTCACTGGGGAGGGAAGATGTTTTTTCTAGTCTAATATGATGAACTCTAATGGTCCTGACACATGAAACGGTGGTCTTTATCAGTCAGGAGAAAGACGTTTAAGATAAATTAGACATCAAGTGCTACACTTGCAAAGGTTATGACATTAATAGACGGTTAGATTATGAAGAGCAAAGCCAAACTGAATAAAAATAAACACATCTTCGAGTGAATCTCATGAGAACATGTCCATGCTGTAACATAATTTTTTTTCTTTTTTTTTTTTCTCAAGACAATTTTCCCCCCAGAGTTCTCATTACATCTGCACATTTCACTTTGAGTTATTTTATAATTCCCATTGTTCACAAGTTTGTTTGTTTTTTTTTATTGCTGTAATACAGTATTTTCACTATATATTTTTTAATTTATTTAAATCAACAAAGGCAGTACAATAAATAAAACAAAAGAAAATAATGTCACAGTGCCATAAAATACTTAATTTTCTTTAAGCAAAAATTATTTTTATTTTGGTTTGAAATGTGACAAACATGGTCTTGGACTGGTTTTGTGACATTCCCCTGCTGATATGAGAATTATAAATGTCTGGTTTGCATATTAATAATGCATTAGACATTAAATGATTAATATACGAAAAGTACGATTCAAATAGACCTGTACCGCCGTCAGAAGGTTTAATGTTAAAGATGGTTTGATTGTCCAGGGCCAAGTTTCCTGTGGACCAATGTTGTAAGAGTGAACAGGACTGTATACCCTGTTAGATGTATTTTTTTCAGAGGTACTTTGAATGTTCACAGGACGATTGGACTTTCTGATGTTTTGTTATGTTTGGCTTAAGCCTTATTTATTGTTTACAACTAATGTGCTGATCTTGGTTTCATATTTGCGTGCCTCTGTGTGTGTGTGAGAGTGTGTGTGTGTATAGAGAGAGAAATATGTTTTAGAACTTATTTCATAGCTATGTTCTAATGTTGCCTTTTCTCTTTCTCTGTCATACCAGTGAAAGGAAACGTTCATTAGTCCCCATGGATGGTGGCTCTGTATTTTTTCAAAGCTGTACCCACAGACATCTCTAGTATGAAAAGGAATAGCAACATACTTGCTTTTTAATTTGTTACTGAGTTACTCTGACTACAACTGTGATGATTTATATGCATAAGATTTGCTGAAGACATAAGGTTTTTCTAAAAATCAATGCATGCTTTTTCCAAGATCTCATTCTGTATAACCTCAAAAATGCGTTGCTTTGGGTGATTCTCATGAAATCCTGTTCAGGTCACATTTTACCGCAAAATCAAAATGGGAAAAAAACAATTATTTTTTAATCACAATATTTTTACAGTTAAACCAGTTGTCATGAAAATAATTGTGCAAAAAAAGAATATATATAAGAAATATGATTAAAAATTCACCCCAAATTACATAACACAATGCAACACATTATGCACTATTTATTTTGATGAGTTTGTAGGATTCACCCTTTCATTCCTACCACTGTAGAGAAGTTCTCTATGGATTCAGTTTTCTAAATCCATGCACATTTGTATATCGTGTCTCTCAAAGAGTGTGCAAAGCTCTGTGAAACCAATTTGTCCACTGTCCTTGTATTAAAGGGATAGTTCACCTAGAAATGTAAAATCTGTCATCATTATTCACCTTCATGTTGGTCCAAACCTGTATGTGTTTATTTCTTCTGCTGAATGCAGTATTATGAAGACGTTTCAGTTCTTGTTCGCTTGTTGTATTTTTGTCCATACAATGGAAGTCAATGGGTGCCAAAACAGTTTAGTTAGCAACATTCTTCAAAACATCTTTTTCCGTGTTTCTCTTAAAGGTTTGGCGCAACGTGAGTGTGAGTAAATGAGTTTCATATTTGAGTGCACTATTCCTTTAATAGATTCAAAAATATCTCAGACTCCAAAATTTGGGAACAGATTTGTCCATTTGAATATTTTGCTTCAGAGCTCGGGAGGCCACAGGCGCACTGCTTACCTCTAGCATTGATGACCTCAATGTTATTCTGTAAATAATAGATCTAATGTGCAAATCACAGACAGTGTCCGAGATTTCTGCTTGATTGAAATTTGGACTGTAAAATTCTACTGATCATATGATCATGTTTGACTATATATTGTAGATAAGTAAATGTTATAACAAATATATTTCTCCTAATTCATGTTTTTTGAGACTGGTCGTGATGGTCTATTTTGGTTTGACTGGTTCTATTCATTCTTTTTTGTTAGGTTGTTTCTTTACTATTTTACATACAACTGATTTATAGTGGGTTTTTATCACATTGGAGTGTAAAAAAAAAATCACAAAGCTGACAGTGATGGGTCATAGATCAAAACTCAAAGTGAACCTGTCTTCTGTTCATTCTGGACTCTGTACTAGTGTGGAAAATAAGTGATCCTTAAACGGTTTTGGAGGAGGTGCATGGAATATCAAGTCTTTCCAACTCTTACAACTAGTATACTTGCTTTCTCTTTTAAGAAAAATTATTTTTGCTTGGACAGTTACTTTTAATACCTTTTTTTTTTTTTCTTTTAAATTGTGCACAATTCATGTTGCCAGCGATTTTCGGATTCAGGCGAAAAAGACCTTATTTTTTCTTTGTCTTTTTATTGAAGAGCCCCATTTTGAAAGCATTCTTTGAAGCAAAAGCTAAATCTGGTGACATTGCAGATCATAGTGCAGAGCCAAAGATGATCCTGCTTTGTTTAAAATGGCCTTTCTCTACTTCTCTGGAAGACCCATCCAACTGTAAGCGGCTCCAACGTTTGCTGGACGGCAGTTTGTCATGTTTCACATTAACTGCAAATGGACTAAACATTGTAAAAGGGTATGGCTGTGATATTTTCTCAGTTTCTTCATTTTGCCATGTACCATTAATGTGACAAATCAGACTTTTTGTTGGTTTCCCTAATTCTGTACAGGTGAATTAACAGTTTAATAAAACACTGTAGATTTTCTTACAGTTGTGTTTCTTCTCCAGTTTTCTTTATATGGTATGTGACTCAGAAAATATGATTATTAATACAGTTTATCATATTCAGCTACACAAAAATGACTAAATTATAAAAGCACTTTCTGACTGGCCTTGCATTTTTAATTGTTAATATAAATGGAATTCAGAGTCCATGAAACATGCCATATGTTTGAAAAATAAACTTGTTTTCTAAAGCAAATTCAAGGGAAATCTTGCTGAAAACATACTTGCATCCAAGATGTAGATGAGTTGGTTTCTCATTGGAACAGATTTGGAGTATTCCATCACTTGCTCACCGATGGATCCTCTGCAGTGAATGGGTTCCGTCAGATGAGAGTCCAAACAGCCGATAAAAACTTAAACATCAAAAAATTACTTGTGGATTACTGTGATGTTTTTATCAGCTGTTTGGACTCTCATTCCGACGGCACCCATTCACTGCAGAGGATCCGTTGGTGAGCACTGACGTAATGCTAAAATTTGTTCAAATTTGTTCTGATGAAGAAACAAACTCATCTACATCTCAGATGGCCTGAGGGTGAGCTTTTTTCCTTACATCAACATGTCATGAATGCCACCTATTTAAAAGAAGACTCTGGTAAGAGTCTCTGGTCCACGTAAAAGAACAAATTAACCACAGATGAGAAGATGTCTCCTTAGAGTCAGTAAAGACAGACACTGCAGAGATGTTTTCTGGAAGATCAGCACTATAGTCTTGACTTCTTAAAAAAAGGGCTTCTTTACAAAAAGAATTCAGTTCGAATCCAGCTGAACACACGTGATGATTACTAATACAACTGTACAAGGCTTCAGGATTGCTGTCACTTGGGCTGCTGCCATCAGTTATTATGATAACGAAATACTCTATGGATAAAATAATGAGGCACTTGTCTTAGTCAAAGCCAGTCTTCCTCTGCATTAAGAGGTTTATGTAACCCAGGAGGACCTGGATAATGAGAGTCCCAGTGCTCAAAATGGCATAACATGAATATCAGAATGTCTTAGTATGTGGTTTGTCTCCTTGGAGCCGCATGAACAAAACCTGATGATGATGTTCTCCAGCATGATTTGAGATGATCCACAGAGCATCAGGGAAGCAAGAACATCTGATTATCTGTACAAAGAGTCACATGATCAGTTCATATAATCTGTTAGAATGTTTAGAATCTTAGAATGTTTCAAAATTCTAAAACGGTTCAAATTCGATTTTGAATTCCAGACTTTTGGAATCCGCAAATCTCAGTGGTGTTATGCTTATTTATTCCGTCTTATTCAGCCATCTAAAACATTTTTCAACATACCGATCGTTTTTATTGCCTTGAAAGCTGTCAACTAAACTTGGGAAGTTTATCATCAACCAAGTGTTGCTTTTACTGCCACCTAGTGGTGTTTGGACTGAAATACTTTTATAAATGTGGCCAAGGTTTGTGATGGACCAACGGGCAAAGATTAATGACATCAGTCCAGAATGGCTTAGATATAAAGAACTACTGGACAGCCATAAACGTCAACTAATTTATTACCCACTAGTCATCCGTCATTCATCCATCCATCCAGAGTTACCAAGAGGTCAATACTGTCTGTCCTGCAGGCTGTTCAGCCTTCATTTTGTCTTTATTTTTTGCAGGACGGACATGAATGACACCAATATGAAGAAACATGGACTTTTGCAAACGTTTTATTATCTGTGATGAAGTGTAGGAGCTAGTTAGAAGAATATGTCCATATATAATGCAATATCTGAGATGATGTTATGAATATATCTTAGGCAATATACTTGCAAAAAATAAGACAATGCTTTACTAGGTAGACAGTTTAACACTGTATTATCTAATATAAGAGACTTTATGCAGGGTGGACAGCAAATATAATGATTTTTATTACAAAAACTACAATATACAACAAACAAGGCATCTACAAATGCTATGTATTGTTTTTTCTAAATTGATGCCACGAGAACAAGAGGAATTACACAGTCACTTTATTAACAACATTAGCTGTCAGGAAAAAATGTGTATTAATTTATAAACGTTTATTTAGTCTTTTTGCTGCATGTAGTAGCTTCGTCTTTTTTCTAACCCCCATGACACTCTCTCAAAAGCCCCACCTTCCAAAGACATGTCAGCCAACCCAATGTCAGTGTGGAATGATTGACAGGCAGAGAAAGCTTCTAATTGGCTATAAACTCTTTTGTGTTGTGTACAAGGCCTTGGTCTGTTGCAGGCAAGTCTGCTTTGTCAGGACACCTATTTCAGTGATATCAGTCAGGTAAAAAGGGAATTTTATGTGTAGTGCTTCAAAACAAAAAAAGCATCTTTAAGACATAACCTTTGGTTTGCCTAGACTTCTCAAGTCACATTTACTTCCAAACATTTAAATCTGGTTTAGGATACACAGAGAAGCATGGCAGATGTGTTTCTCTCCGTGTTGTATGGTGTCAATATACATATCAGTTTAACCAATCAATCAGTCAAAATAAAAATTTGTCTTCAGTTAGTTTATAGTTAGCAAACTGACTCATTAGTCTAGCTCAGCATGCTGTTAAATAACTATAGCCAACTGGTCACATGGATGACTTTTCATGGCACTTTTTGGAGTTTGACAGTCGTCATCGTCTCATTTCTCATGCATATTTGGTGCCCAATGGAGGAAAGAAAGTCACAAGGGTTTGGAACGACATGAGGGTGAGTAAATGATGAAATTCTCATTTTTAGATGATCTATTCCTTTAATATATTTCATGAAAAGTAGTTTATTTTATTAGTTTTTGGTGTGTTGTATGAATACAGTTTTAGATTGATACAGTTTTGCTTATATGTCCCCTTCATCCTCTTCCCAGCATGCACTGGGCATGAACAGTAAATATGATTACATTTTGGGACTGTTTGCTGGTCCTGTTATTGATTTTGTTGGCATGCTTAATATATTGTAGTCTGATGACGTCAGGTTGAGTTTGTTCCTCTCTACAACAAAACGATCAGTTATTTGATTGTTAACCTTATTGTGTTTCATGTGTAACATGATGTGTTTTCTGAGTGATAAATGCTTGTGTCGTTGTTGGTTTAAAATTTTATATATATATATATATATATATATATATATATATATATTTGCATTTCTAATAGAAAACACATGAGACACAGGACATATTCAACAATTTAATTATTGAAAGCCATTCAAAGTATGTGACCAAGAATATATCATAATTCATATTGTTATATGATCTACTTGCAATTACTCAGTTTTAATGACTCACTTTTATGGATTGATGCAAAACTGTAAACAGTTGAATTATGTATGTTGTAGGTTATTTCCTTAATATTGAGTAGTTATACTATACCATTTTTACTAGGGAAAAATGATCAATTTAAAAAAAAAAAAAAGTACTTCAATTTTATCTACTAAATTTTCACTATTCAACAAAACAGTGAAAAAAATGCATGTTTTCCCCAATAGACGTTAAAGCTATTGTGACTGGATCGCTTGTTTGACGGTCATGTAGTTGTTCTTTGCTCCAGCAGATGGCGGTCTGTGTACAGATTTTACTCGCTTGTATTTCTCCGCATTTTCATAGGAAACCACAGCTCGTGTAATTTCTCACTCTGTCAATGATCTTAACATATAGTTCATCTTAGATACATATAAACCCAAAATTCTGCAATAAAACGTTTTCGGATGCATTCGCAGTTAATTCCAGTCGACCTATAAATCTTCCCCCTTGTCAATATTTGCTTTCTCAAATTTCGGTTTCATGGATTTAAAGCTTGTAATCTGATTTTGCCATATTTATTGATGAATTGGCTGAATATAACTAAATCTACCATGCAAAAAAAAAAAAAAAAACTTGTTTATTTGTCTATATAAGCAAATCATTTAGAAATGTTTACCCTAAATAAACATGCTTTTGTAATTATTTGCACTCTGTTCTTATTTCTCTGTATAGTAGTGCTGCTTTAATCTGAAATCATGGGACATTTATTTGTTTTCTTTAAATAATATTTTGAGCGTGCATGTCTTTGGAGATATTGCATTTGGAGCAGTGACGCATTTTACATTGTTCAGATATCCTATTCATCAACAAGAAGTATAGCCTACATAATATGCTTAGTACTATTCACTGTTTGTTAGCATTATTAATATTGTGTTTAATTATAGTAGGCCTTTGTATAAACATGGACAATATTTTATGAAGTATTAGCAAAAAAATGCCTTGGGAAGGTAACAGACTTTGTGAGTGAGGGGCAGATAAAACACATCGGGCTGCTCTGGGCTTTTGTCCTGGGGTCGTGCACTTGACCTTTTGTCTGAACTGCCGAACAGCTGCTGCATCATTGGCTCTTCTGACACTGTCTGCTCCAGATACATGAGCACTATAGAAATCACTGACCAGGGGCTTTGACATGGTTAAAGTTCAGAAACTGTACTCTTCGTTAGAAAGTTATTGAGATTAAGTCGAATGACACGCATTCATATTGTTTATGTGAGGCAAGAGAGGATTTTATAAGGCTCAGTTTTAGAGATTTTCAAATCTTGAATTGATTCATACTGAGATTCTTTTTTCTTCTTCTTCTTTCGTTGTTACTAATTTAATTATGTGTTTATTTCTAACGAATTAATATTGCGAGAATGCAATGGACGCAAATCTGAGACGATACATTTACGATTTTTGGTGAATCAAATGTCTTAAACCTTTTATTCGTCTACATCATAACCCTTTTCATAAATAACAATGATTAACATTTTGATTCCCCAACAGAAGGTGGTTTTATTGGTGAAAAGAACAGGATGAAGATTAACTTAAAAATATTTTCTAAAAGGTATAGTGATTGACGCATGTCCACAAGGAATATGACCTCATCTAAAATATAAGCGTCTAAATGGACTAATAGCGTATAAATATATAAGCGTATAGCGTATTAGTTATATATAAATATAAGGGGAAATAATCATTTTATATTTATTTATTTTGAATTATTTAAAGTATTTGTAAAAAAGAATGAAGTTGAATGTGTTTTATGAACGAATGAGTATCTTATTGACATTAAGGTTAGTTTTATTCTCATTTTACCAATATGGTTGTAGCAGCAAAAGCAGTAGTAAGAATAATAATAGCCTAATAATAATTATAATAATTAAAGCAGAAGAGTATCACGTGTTAAATATAGGCTGCTTTAAAAGATTTCCCTAAAATTTGAATGTTAAAATGTTAATTGCTGAATCAAAGGCCCGATATCAAATTATAATAAGCTATGAATCGTGATTATACGCTGCGTTTGAATTCAGAAGAGGCTGTATTACATTTCAGCACGTGGCACAGAGGTTAAAATGCATGAACATTTAAAATAAGATGAAATTTTGCAGGTGGTGGAAGAAGAGGATTCTCGAAGCTTGTTAACATTAGTTTTCTGCGTCTTCTCTTCATTAGAATTCCGATTTTTTTTTTCCCGAAAGGCTGATCCTGTAATTTAGAATTACGTTATATAATTACGTTATATATTCGATCATATATCAAAACATACTAACAACACACGTGAACGGGCTGTATCCAAATTTATGTCGTCTTTTTTTCTCTGACTACACTGACACCGCAAAATCCGACAATTAAACGTGCTTAAAAATATGGCATGATATTCTATGACATTAATTAAGGTATAAAACATAATAGAAAGTGCGGAGCAATATAGATGTAGGCTATATAATCTAATCTTCGTATATGTGTGTGTATGTGAAGATGATATTAAAATGCCACAGTAATTCAATGACCTTTCTGATCCTGTCAGATCAATGCCTAGTGATTTTAGGCCGGTGATTTCCAGTCAAGTTCATGTTCACAGCCCATGAATTTCATATACATTTTTATAGAAGTAGAAAAATAAAAGAAAGCTAAAGAATGTACTGTGATTAAAATAAATAATTTTTTCAAAGGTTATTATAAAATGTGTTTTAAGGTTACTATCAATTTCACAAGCTGTATATTTATTAAAGCCAGACATAAGGCCTAGTCTTAACAGAAATATTAGCCTAAATGATGTAATGTAAAAGGACATTAAGAAGCAATCAAAATGAAAATAAATGTAGCTTTCTACAGGAACAGATAAATATATTCATAGAATAGAAATTTATTTACAATATGGACTTACCTAAAAAAGCCAAGGCAGAGCAGAGGGCTTGTGGTTGTCCTGTCTGATGATTTTGGAGAGGTTTGAGGAGCAGACACTGTGAGACAGGGTGTCGGGCTGCTGTTTGAGGTTAAGGTCAGGGGGTCAGCAGACAGACAGCAGTCAGGGGCTTTAACTGCACAGCACATTGGATGTCATATGGAGGGCAGAAATTGGGTGGGTTAAATGAGGATTTACAATTCCATGAATAGCATCAAGATGCTTCAATCTCCACAATTTGATATTTTGAGCAGAGCTGTGTAGAAAGTAATGTGATTTTTTTTTTCCATTACTGCAAGATTAAGATGAATTTTCTGTATAAATGTGTCCCTGTTTGCCAGCACTTTTCTTTTTCTTTCTTTCTTTCTTTCTGTATTTCTGTATTTCTTTCTCTGAATTCTGAATTAAATAGTACATTTGCATAATAAATACAAATGTATAATTTTTTTCTGAGATGAATATAAATTCATATCCATAAACAGCATCCATGGCATTCTGATAATCAAAAATAATTTCTATCTGTATTTTTCGTGTAAAAACAATATTCACTCACAATAAATTTGCTAGCAAATTTTACAAACAATTACAAAGAATGGCAAGAAACACATGAAATTAAATGTGAAACTTTGAAGTAAAAAAACCAAAGTAGTACATTTCTTGAAAAATGTCATTCCAATAATTTTTTTTTTTTTTTTACATTGTAGAGATTTTTTTTATCAAATATTGCCATGAACTTTTTTTTTGGAGCTTTAGAAACTAAATATTTAAATACATTTAATAAATGTATAAAACAACACATTTCCTATTAAAACCTGCCAAAAATCATCAGTAAATAAGTAATAAATGCTAATAATAATTTTAAATCCAAATGACAGAGAATATAGATGAAAGATGTATAATATAAATTAATCAGATGTTATTCAATACAGTGGTATTTGCTATTCTGGATATAAAAAGTGTGAATTACCCTATATAACTAACATCCTAGAAAGTTAATACATGTCTAGACTGGACTACAACATATCGGGACAGTTGACTGAATCATTTATACATGTATACGTGTGATTTTTAGATTTGATTTTGTCAGTCCATCGTTTTAGATTTTAAAGGCCCTGTTTCGAACCCCAGTCATTCTCTCCAAAAACTCAAATAGAGGACCGCGGTTGCCATATCAACCGGCCACCTGACGTGTTACTGTGGCAACAGCAGTATTAGACAGAAACCGCTTATTAGATGTCCCATCTTAGGGTGAGAGGGAGGGGTGAAGGTGGAGGGGGACATCTAGATTAAAAAAGAATGAAACAAGTAATAATACTGGCTGCTAATGCTGCTAGTAAAAAGAGGGGAGACTGATAACAGTTAGTTTAAAATTGTGTGGCGGATATTAATTCCTTATAAGACTATTAACCCTTTCTCGGCAGCACTGCTCTCAAGTAGAGCATCTTAAGACAGTGAAAGGCCTGCTGATATGGAGAGAATGACATTTGTGTCCAAAGAAAGAGACATTAGTGAAGTGTGTTGGAACAAATATATGTGTCAGGCACAAATTAACAGTGTATGCATATTGTTTGTTTGAATGATTTTTAAAAACTATGACAATTATAATATTGCTGAACAGTTAAATATAGATAACCGTGTTGCTGGTTAATATTTCTGATGTGAACTCCAATGTTGGCAGTATGTTCATCATCTCTCGTTGTCTGCATGAATTTTAGAATTCAATAATTTTTTATTTTATTTATCCCAGAATATTTATTTATTTATAAGTTAAATATATTGTCACAGTCTGTAAAAACATTAACAGTGTTGCACTTTGACTATCATTATAATGTGTGTTGTGAATGCGTTTTATGGAAACTTCTGAATGATTCAATTCTTTTTGATTGACAGCATGCCAGAAGCTGCTTATGGATGTGAATTTTTATTTAACCCAGATATCTCTTATAAAAATTGCACATTTAGGAGAGCTGTGATTCAATGCTTAATGTCCTTGTGTTTAAAAATATATATTTATCATACCATATGTGTGTGTGTGTGTGTATATATATATATATATATGCATTAGATAAGGATATCAAATGTAGATTTAATAAGTAAGTCTTCAAAGATATTCCATTAATTAAACATTATTTCTGATTGATTACTGCTTTATTAGATGAATTCTATAATGATAAAGGCTAAATATGCACTAGATAAGGAAATCAAATGTAAATTGAATAATGCAATTAAAATATCCTTATATTAAACACATAAAAGCAAGTTAGTTTTTTGAAAGTAGCAAAGACATTCCATTATTTAATATATACTTCTGTGATTGATGACAATTTTATTAGAAGATTTTTATAATGGTAAAGGCTAAATATGCATTAGACAAGGAAATCAAAAGTAAATATAATAATGCACATAAATAATGCTACTAAAAAGGCAAGTAAATAATTAACATAACACATCAAGTACCCTGTGTGTGTGTGTGTGTGTGTGTGTGTGTGTGTGTGTGTGTGTGTGTGTTTAGCGTGTTGGGGTAATTAACCCACATTAGATTAATCTATGAGGGTGGCATTTGTATCACAATGAAAACAGTGACCCCCAGCACTGCCGTGGGGCACACAGACATATAGAGGTCTGGCAGCGGGCCAGACACACACGTGTGCATAAACAAACACGCATGCATACGCACACATTCACACCAGCAGCCGAGATCCAAGGCTTTATGCATTCAGATCCTTCTATTACAGAAGTATAGTGTGATTTCACTTCAAAACATGCAATTTTATTCTCCTAAAATGGGAAAATGTATAGTGTGAAATGTCAGTGCATCAGTTTTAGTGTATGATTTTGTACTGATTCCCAAGGCAACATTCAGTAACACAGAATCTTATCCTAATAATTTCTTTCCAAAAGATTCAAATCCACAGAAGGATTTACCAGCTATTGAAACTTTACCCCCAGATCAATAGCGACTGGATTTAGGGCTCTTGTGTTCTGTTATCCTCACAACCTCTGAAGATCCTGAACACAGGTATCACATCAGGAACACAAATAGGATTTCCCAGCAGACATGTATTATTCCAATTCCTCTTTTCCAGCTGAGAAATAGTGTTTATGCAAAGAGGCTCGCACCGTGGCCCACATTCGTGAAAAATGCCTTCCAGAAATGATAGCTGCTTCTGGGGTGTTGTATTGTTTTACAAATAAATATATATCCAGCATGAATCATGAAATTACAAATTTTCTTCAACAAGACCTGGCCTTGCTGCCGCCACCCACATTTATGTAAAGCACCTTTGGCTTAAGCATATAAATTTACACATTTTACAGACTAGTCCGTATGAATAATTTAGCTGAATTTTTGATTTACCTGTTCCGTATAAAAGATTTAAGCAAATCCTTGATTTACAAAGCTGGTTATACGATAGAGCTCAACATGTTCTGATCTCTAAGATAGAAAAATGATGCTTCTTTTTTTCAGGTAGTTCTAGATGCAAAGAAATATCCTACAGGTTTATCTTGCTTAACATATCTGGAAAAAAAATACACACTAACAAAGTGTAAGTGATGTTTAACTGAGAGAAAAACTTCAAAAATATCATTTAATCACAGTTAAGGTAAATACTGTTAGCAAAATAAAATCACATCGATTGATCATGTTGACTGATCTACTCGTATTATTTAATATGGAATGTAGTAAGATGTTTTGTCATTTATTCTCAAACTGGATTGATTTTACAGACTTGATGTTGAAGTAGTTAATAAATGTTATTACTTTGGTTTTTGCACATTTAGATAACCCAAAGAGTCTCGTTTGCTTAATGCATTTTTACACATTTGTTATCTGTGCTGTATTATATAAATCGATTAGATTACACTGTGCTGGTTTTTTAACATTAAATGCATTGTTCAGTTAGAGGAAAAAGAAATGTTCTGTTGTATAAGCAGTTGAAAAATGACTACAGCCATTAGGTGGCGCTGCAGAAGCACCTGCCTCTGTCATCGCCTCATACTGCTCATATAGTCATCGAGCATATTTGTATAGTTTTACAGAGTCCTAGAAACAGTTCAGTTGATTTGTGAGTACATGAAAAATAGATGTAAGATAAAAACGTTTTAATCATCACTCGGGCATGTGGCAAAAACTAGATGTTGCCTTTTTTTACTCCTACTTAAGAAGTCTTTGGTTCACAGATAGCATTTCATATTTTTGCTTACGTACAAAATACATTTGCTTATTTAAATAAGATGCAGTATGTGTGTTTTACTGGATGTGTGTTAATTCTAAGCTTGCATGTTGTTGTAATTAAGAAAAACGTATTATAAACCAAAAAAGCACAAACCCAACATCTCTCTAAAGCAGCAGCGAGTGGTGTGTTCCTGCAGATGGATGAATGCATGAATCAGAAGTTGTTTTCAGCTGTTGGTCCATCTGTGGCTGAAGAATTCTGTTCTTTTGTTCATAAAGGCTGTTCAAGGAAATGTCATTTGGCTTGAAAATGACCATGATTCTGCTGCTCAGCTGATGCACGTGTATAAATAATAAAAAAGTCTCCTATTTTATATAGTGCATGGAAAAAAAACGGTTATTACACCAAGATTTTGTGATGCACAATATTTGTAACTGCACAACATTTAAAAATGCACAAATACACTGTGCTTATATACGGGGTTTCCTACATTCAAAATAATATTGACGCGTCATATTTTGGATTTATTTGATTAGAATAAACTTAGAATATGATAATGTGTGTGACCGATGGTACATGAAAAGAATATTGGTTCATTTTGGTTCCTTTTGAACAAAAATGCTTTTAAAAATAATTTTCATTAGCTTCTTTTTTTTTAATGTATATATTTTTAATTAGTAGTAAAATAAATGTTCGCTTGGTTTCTCCAATGTATAAGTTTTAGGAAAATTTGCAATTTCGTATTTGTTAAAAAAGACCACAATACATTTCGTGCATATTAAGTAGCAAAGAACTTGGATCAATTCTTTATGCAACGCAGGGTCGGTTTTATGACAAAACGGAAACGTTGACCATAACAGCTCTACAGCCATTCAAGCTCGCGCGTGCACGGACACACACACTCACACACACACACACACACATTCACAAAGAACACAAAAGAATTATCATGACAAAAGACACAAGTAGAGTGAAAAACACTTCAGCACTCGCTCCTTTCATGTAGAAGTTTTAATGGAAACAATTTTCTTCCTGCTCGTGCACAGATGAAACATATGCCATGTGCTACTGGTAAAATATTGATGCGATTATTATTGAGATGTTGTGTATATAGCCTATGCCATGCTTCTTTTACTCGACCTTAAAGATGTTTTTCATACAGGATGTTTATGTACTAATTTTAAATGTGTTTTACACGAAATTGTAATATGCTGGACATGTTATTTCCTTTTTAATATTTTATGAATTAGATGTTGATTTGTTATAATAATAATAATAATAATAATAACACTTATTTATAACATATGCATTTTTGTTTACACAATACAATAATCTTCGAAATCCACTATTTAAAATAGGTTTAGAAGTTTTTTTTTATATTTTACGCAACGCTTTGATAGAGAGACGCTGGGAGTGAACAATATACACTGTTAAAAACAATTATTGTGTATTATTATGTATTTAATTTAAACATAAATATGACATTTCGTAAATGGAGGCCTGTTTATGTATTTATCTCAGAAAAACGACGACTGCTAGAAGAAACCGCTCTATTTTGATCATGCTTAAGTTTGCAAATTTTACAATTGCATTTATTATATTAAATATTGTATTCAGCTGCATTTCTATCCAATATAAATCAGTACATCGATATTACATTTTAAACATAAATGCACTTCTTACAGTAGCGCTTTAAACTTTCCACAAGCCCTATTGATTGACAGAAACTGTTTATATATATATATATATATATATATATATATATATATATATTATATTATGATTTTTAAAGCATGCATAATTATATGATTATAACAAAACATTGCGGTCCCTTCTCCACTGAATACTCATCATGTGAGAATTAAATGTTTCTGCGAATGTTTGTTTTTTCCCCCATCAGCTGGCTTCTCATTTCACGGCAACTTTGTTGTTTTTCTCCTCGTCTTTATTGTTTGTTGTTTATGTGCAAATGTAAAATTGTCCTATAGTCTAATTCCATCACTTCCCCCCTTTCTCCTCCCTACATCTCCCTCCTCTCTCGCTCTCCCATCCTGGAATCTTATTGATCCAGGAGGAGCTAATTATCTCTTCCCCTCGTGACTGTGTAATCAGCACATGCGCAGTGTGTTAATTCCAGCCATTTTTTGCACGAAAGTAATTAGCAGGAATAAAGACCGGACTGATTTTTTTTCACTCTCTCCTCCTTCCTCGAACCGAAGCCAGGGCGCGTCTGTCGTCTGCAGTACAACCAAAAACAAACTCTTTTAAATGCTTTAAGAAACAGTCAAATACCTCGTTTAACTTCAGCAGCATGATGTGTGAACGCATGCATCTGTGCGAATGGGATCTATAAACGTGTTTACTGGAATACAAAGCGACGCGTCCAAATGTAAGTTTGTATCCGATGACTGTTCTTCACCGATACAGTTGATTCTCTGCTCATTTTACGCATTTGTTTACGCAGCCAGTATAAACAGTAACACTAATGAACTACATAATGCATGATTATTTTGCACGACTGCTTGCTTTTGCTGTTGTTCTTTACTAGTTACTGTCATGACATGTTTATGACATTTTCGCGAATGGAAAACACTTTCTTCGATGTCACTGTCTTTCGCGAGTTGAGTTTGAAGTTAGAAAAGCTCTTCTGCTGTTCTCCTACCTGTTTTCTCCAAGACTTGTCGCCCTCTTGATAGTTGCTTAAGAAAAAGACCGAAAAGCGTAAAGTAACGTCCTTCGTGTGTGTGCTTTTGCTTTGACGAGTGCTTTTGTTGATGTCGTGCATGTCAACACTGATGTATCAGGCTCGTTTTCAGCGAATGCATCTGTATTGGTTCGCGCTACGGGTCCAGATCTTCCGTGCAATGATACGATGCGAAGTATGTGAAGCCTCTATACGTCCTTCGCGTCGCGACGCACTTGCGCGCATGCAATAGCGTGTATTATTTATAAAGATACGCGCACTCATAGGTGAAACTTTTTGGTTTTGCGTCTGAAATGAAGCGTAGAGTGTGTAAGAAGAAGAATTAAGGTGGCCCTGATGTCCTGGGTATGTTTTGTCAAGCCTGCTTGGACTTATTCCTTCAACTGCGTGTGTGTGTGTGTGTATGTGTGTGTGGGTGTGTTGTCCCCAGAAGTTAGCTAAATATAATAAAAACCTAAAAGTGACTCACAAAGGAAGAGTATATTTTGTTACATTCTAAAATGCAAAAATAAATTCTATTTTGTAATTTTAGTTAATGGTATTTCTGTGTGTTTACAAACCTATACGTTTTGAAGGAAAAATGTTTCTAGAAATTCTAAATGGCAAAATTATATATAAATAAAGTTAATGTGTTTTATTAGTTGGAATGTAGTCATTTTAATTATTAAATTTATTAAATCAATACAAATCTATATGTCCTCTTTAGCTAAACATGTTGTTTGTGTGTGTGTGTGTGTGTTTGTGTACCTGTTTTTATATGGTGGGGACTTAAACCTGAATACACACAGACTCATGGGGACTCGTGTCACGGTGGGGACCTAAATTGAGGTCCCCACGGGTAAACAAGCTTATAAATCACACAGAATGAAGTTTTTGAAAATCTAAAAATGCAAAAAGTTTCCTGTAAGGGGTAGGTTTAGTAGTAGGGTTGGTGAAGGGCAATAGAATATACGGTCTGTACAGCAGAAAAACCATTAAGCCTATGAGAGTCCCCACAAGGATAGCAAACCAGACGTACGTGTGTGTGTGTGTGTGGATTTGCTTGTGTGTGTGACTGACTGCCTGACCATGTGTTTGGGTATTGTTTTTCTATCCTTTTGTGAATCTGTCACACTGTGACAGATAGTTTCTTTTTTTTATTCATTATACAATAGTTTTTGGCTTAATAGTTGAATAGTTTGTTTTTGAGCAGCTGGGCTCATAAAAGCAAGCACTGATTTCAGGCTTGATTTAGAAAACAAAAACATTTTGAGAGTACCCTAATTAGTCATTTGGCTCCCTTAACGTTGGAACATTCACTTTAAGAAATGAAATAAATACAACATTTACATTTCTAGATATAAAATCAGTGCTTGACCTGAAGTGGAGTGCTTACACTGGAGTATTCAGTTCTACTGCGAGAAAATAAACACAGAGCTTGAGGAGCAGATACAAATGAAGTGAGCACAGACGACATCTGAGAACACAAGCACAAGGAGATGGTGTGGGGCGAAAGAGGATTGGCTCACAGGTCAGAGTTCACAGAGTTAGGGAACAGGGTGAAAGGAAGAAGATGGGATGAAAGGGCACAGCGAGAGAAGAGAAAAGTGGACTCTGCAGGGCAGCGGTGTTAAACAGATAGTGCTGAGCCAATGAGAGTGTTTAAAGGAAATTGTTCACGATAGGGTTTCGTTAAAGCATTTCTTTTACTGCATTAACTAAATTCAGTGGATGCACTGTAAAATATCTGAATATATATGATAAATGTTTATTATCATTCATATACAATCAGAAAATAATATAACATTCACATTTTAGGGTGTGTATTTTGTTTATTTGATGTGTTAGTGTAGTCTCTCATCTTGAGGACAGTGTTAAGATTGTGTAGATGATGTTGTGTTTGTAAATAAGGTGTTGCAACATCTGAATAATAAATTGTGTGCGTTCGTTTGTGAGTCTGTGTGCACACACCGCCTTCAGGGTTTGACTTTTTCTGTTTATCATAATAATAGCTGGGGTTGTGGAGAAGTGAGGCACATCGGCAGATCAGTCACTAAGGCCTCTCAAACACACACACACACGCTCACTCGCACACATACACACACACACACACACACACACAGCCAGAGAACAATGCAAGGGGGCCCAGCCTGTCAGTTCAAATTCTGCTCTCCATCCACGCCTTAAACAGACTCTGTGTGTGTGTGTGTGTGTGTATGTGTGTGTGTGTGTGTGGAGGGGAGAAACGAGGGTGATCAGTGATTCTCCCTCACCTCCGCGTTACCGTCAACTCTCACCAGAATTCACTGCAAATATTGAACTATATTACACTGTCTGCTTTAGTCCAGGCAGAAGGAGGTGGGTGCTGTTTGCTGTGGCTGTTGAATATATAGATTGAAGGTATAGTTTATAAAAGGTGCATAAACTGCAGTCATGCAAAGGTCAATGGGATTGTTGAACACCTTTTCTCAAAAATGGACTGGAAATGGAGACAGACAGCGCCTGTAGTGAGCAACAGAGATTTTGCAGAGTGTTTTCAAATAGTGCCGAAATGTATTTCTGTACGGGTTCTGTATATGATTAGCATTTTTCTTACATTTATGAAAAAAAGGTTAGTTTTATTGAAGGAGAGCGGGAAACAGCTCAGCATGACTATTTGGTCTCTTACACACATCCTTAAATACTATTGTGACGTCATGTTTTTGCAGCTTTTATTTTCAGTAGTAATATTAGTATTTGACGTGTTAAACTACATCTGAAATTATACAATATGTACATAATATAGTATGTGTAAATATATATCTGTATAATATATACTATATTAAAATTATTTTTTTAAACTATGTATATATTGTATAATTTTTTTATGCTTAATTTCAACATGAAGTCAAAATTAGCCCTGTTTACTTAATGTGTGAGCTGTTGGATTGTTAACCAGTAGTCACATGGCTATTTAGTTATTGTTTATAGTTTAGCAAAAAGGCAATTCAGTCGATTTTTTTGCAATGCAATTCATTTCTGATGTAACAATGTTATTTGTCCACTTCTCATTTTCAAGTCAGTAATTATCCTCCAACAGAATGTAATCTCTTGTCAGTTTGTGAGGTTGCATAAATCATTGGTTAATACCACTGATTAAAAATAAAAAAAAAATTTCCAGCTAGTCAATTCCATTTTTGTTTTGCATGTTATTCAGCTCTACAGGATTATGGATTTTGGATTATGATCTAGCTGTTAAAAGGAGTTAATCTTGCACAAATGTTTTCTTTCTCTTTTCCTTTCTCATTTCACAGTGCTTATACTTGGGTAATGAATGCAGGATATTTACATGAATAATCCTTACAGATAAAAGCTTTAGTGCCACTTTCCATGAGATGTGTGTAACAAGTGCTGCATTTTGACTGTAGAAAAGCAGCGTTTCCCATGTGTCGTCAGAGGCATAAGATCAAGCAAATGAATAAGAACTCTTTCAGTGTAGCATTGATTTCATAATCCCGCCGGATCTTGCTGCAGTTTAGATCAATACGTTTACATCACGCTCAGACTTTCACACTAGAAACTGAAGCGTGTGTGACTTACTGTAAGCATGCTGACAGAATGCCTCAGTGTGCATGTGTGAAACATTGGCCTACGCTCCTGCCTGCTGGAAACTGATATACACAAATGCAACTATTAATAAATGCCTCATTTTTAAGGAGACAGCTGTCACAACACTGTCACAGCCCTGCCGTAACATCAGCATTACCTTTTGAACTTTAACCCTGCATTTTTGTCGGTGATTTCCTTTTTGTATGTCATACAGGAAGAGCATCAGCATTTTACTTCCTGCTAGCATATTTTATTCTTTGCTGGCTGACTAATCTAGAAACACTTTAAGGCCTCAGTTTTCTAAATTATATAAGTAATACATTTCCTCCACCACTCTCGCACTCTCTTTCGTCCACTCTCTCTTTTTTTTTCCTCTGTATCTTTCTCTCTCTTTCTTTTGAAGTTTCGCTCCTGAATGGGCTAGTGTCTCTAATGGAAATGGGGCATTAAATCAAAGATCAAAGACAAGCACACAGCAGAGAGGACAGCTGTCTAAATACAGTGGGAGAAAATGTGTATGTGTTTGCGTGACTGCGAGAGAGAAGGGAGAGGGTGTGGGGTTAGCAGGTTCAAGTTTGGTTTGATTTGATGCTGTCATTTTACAGTTCAACCCTTGTAACACTTTTCATTCTTGTGTGTTCATGCATGTGCTTAAAAGGATAAAAATAAAGCAAACGTTTCAAAAGCTGGCATGAAGACTGAGCACACACTTGTTTCAAGTGTGTGTTTTTTTTTGTTTTTGTTTTTTATGATGATGTCTCAGGTACTCTGTAGTTTAATTATGTGCTGTGTCATGTTGTAGGCACGTAAAGCATGTTTCATAATTGGTAGTTGTGTTGTATGGTTGTATCTGTACAATAGTATGTTTGCTGTGATACTGAGGCAACATTAGATTAACATTAAAACAGGAAGCCGAGCCCCTGAATCAGCAAACTGCGCTGTGAATGTGAAATCATTTTCTCCAACAAAATAGCGGGGCTTCCCACACAATATCGTCCCTTTTTTTTTTTTTTTTTTTGC
>JAFVLL020029089.1:0-10303 GCA_021397915.2 Tor tambroides | reverse complement strand
AGAAAGTCTACAGAATATGTTGTCTCCCAGAAACTCGTGTCTTTTTTTGTCACGTCCGTAACGCATGTGTTTTTCCCTCATTTAAAATATAAAACCGGTTTATAGACTGAAACTTTTCTGATATCTGGACACTATTTTAAGGGGTTAAGAAAAATTTAAAGAGATGGTTCAATATATTGGTAAAGAATACAATTTATGAGAATTTGTATTTCAGGTTTTGACTGCAAATGTCACGTCCATAACGCTGGAATTGCCCTTGTGCATCTCCAAGCGACAGACAACTTACTAAATGAATCTGCATTTTTCAACAAATCACTGAAGTAAATGACTTAATTACCCATTCATTAAGACAGTGACTTGCTTTGTTTATGAATGAATCAGCCACTTTAAATGAATCAATGGAATGAATGATTCAATGACTCACTCATTACAACAGGGACTTGCAGTGTATATTCATTCATGCCACCTCTGATCTGCATTTAACAGTGTGTGTAAAACCAACAAATAAACAAAAAACTTCAGATGCAGTTTCTGTGCAGTGCATAGATTGCGTTTGTTGATACTGGTTTTATTTAACTGAATTTATTGATTAAATGTAAGCATTAAGTAAAAGATGACGCATAAATGTAATAAGGTTTTGTCCAAAAATGAAAGACATTCTACAAAAACCTTCAGAAATTTTATTTTTGTACTAAGTAGCTTTAATATTTTGCAATGAAATTCAATTCACTTCAAAACCATTTGTGGTTTGTAGTCAAATGGAGCAGGAGAGCTTGAGTCTGAGATGGTGGTGTTCTAGCAAAGAGGAGGATGGGAGATATCAAAGGGAGCAATGATTCCCAAAGCCAGCACTCTGATATCCTGGAAATAAATAAAGACGAAAGCTAAAGTAGGACACTAAACCTCAAGACCACATCTCCAGCTCCACCAGGACCAGATTGAGAGATGAAGGGATAGAGAGGTCAGGCGAGGCTGAGGCCACACTTCAAAAAGCCCACATGAAGGGAGTGGCTACACCACAGCAACGTGATTATTTGCTCCTGACATATAATAACAATTTTCCGCATCACACTTGTACAGTTACCCCGCAACCTTTCTGCAAATTCTCCCATGACACACCAACAAATGACAAACACAACAGCGGAATACAGATGAACCCGCTGAATCAGTCGGCCCTGAGAGAACTCTGTGGCACCTTCATGAATGGGAATGTTGTTATTCCAAAATATTCATCGCCGAAGGTGAAGCCTGGCACACCTGCCAATTACCAGTGGCGAAGAAAACGAACAAAAGCCCAAAACAAACAGCACATTCAGTGTTTTGCTTCCAGTGTTCCCTGAAGACCTATGGATCATGTTTTCATTCACTGAGCTGGGGTTTCAACAAACGAACTCTGACTCTGCGGTAGACGATGGAGGGCAAATTGAATCATCACACTAATATGACCCTAGGAACTAAACTAACAGAAACTTCCACGAGCCAGCAGATGGAAAACAGAGCATGTAAAAGATGTTGAGTCATAGTGATTACATAGAGAACCAGTTCAGTCTCTTCAGCCTACTTTACTGGCTTTCCAACCATCACAATTCAAAAACAATTCACTAAGAATACAGATGACTAAGAAAAATACAAAGAATAAGATTCCTCAGTATGTTTGATGCAATACATGCTCCTCAAAAAGGACCAATTCCTCAGAGAACGGTCAGAACAAGGATTCATTTTCAGCTCTTTCCGTCTGAGTGGTCTGGATCCGGAAGCCTGCTCAGTAATTGGAGGGCCGCTATTTCTTGTAGAGCACATTTATTCCCTCAGACTCTCACAGAGAAATGGGTCACTAATGAAGAGCGACAGTAACGTTGGGCCGTATGATTACCGTCGAACGACGTTCCGATCTCCGTTTTTGCTTCACAAACAAACTTGGGTACAGATAAAATAAATACATCAGTGAATGAACATGTACCACGAATAATCTCTGCCCAGCGGTCCCACTAGAAAGCCTCTGTTGAGACCCAGCAGACAAGCCTTTCAGACAGAGGAAACAATAAGGTCACACAGGCCATTAAGACCATAAAGGATGGGGCAATTAGACTGGCTATGGATTACAATTTAGCAGTTCTCTGAAATGAATCCAAGACAACAGTCCATAAGATCACACTAATAACATATACTGGTAAACCAGGCCCCTTCAGACATCAAAATTGCATTAGTGAGAAACAAACTCAGCTAAAGTATCATTGTACCAACAGCACTGATGAAAGTGAATGTGTTACATTCATCACTTATTAGGGGTGGAACGGTTCAACTTTTTCACGGTTCAGTTTGTATCACGGTTTTAGACTCACGTTTTCGGTACGGTTCGGTATGTTTAGGGAAAAACTATACTGTCAAATAAAAATAAAGAAAATAAGAATTAATCTATCTAACTACAAGCAACAGCACAAATAAAAATAAAACAGAGTAAAGATACAAATAAAAATAATCAGTGATATTCAGGGTTTTTTTTTTTTAGGTAGGTCTAGCATTAGTTTTCAGGTACAGAAATTGAATAAAGTAATCAAAAAGTAAAACAGCATTGCATATTTGACTGTATAAATTAAATATTAATCTTTATTAAAGTTACAAAAGCGATTCAATCAAGAGCAGTGAGTGATTTCTTTGTTGTTGCTGTTTGATTAATATTAAGAAAGTGCTGTCACTTTAAGAGAATGCACTGATCCAGTGCACTGATACTTAGGGCTGGGCGGTACATCGAGTTTGTATGATATATCGATATATTCTTTATAAGCGATACGGTATGAAGCAATACCGTTAATATCGATATACAGTAGTTTGATACGAGCGCATCTGAAAAATATCTAGGGAGGACAGACTGAACTGCTGCGGAGAAAGTGCTCAATACAATTTGTTCTAAACATGTGACAAGCTTTATATGAAGGGCTTTAAAAAACTCATAAGATATAGTAGCCTGTAGTTTATAGTTTCAGTTTAAAGCGGCTCGAGACGCTCTGACAGAAAGGCTGCGTGTGCCACTGACAGAGATACTCGCACTGTTTAATGTATTTGAGATGTGCTGTTTTCCTTAATGCATAACTTACATTTCACAGGTAAATTCTCCATCTGTTAGAAATGTAAAGAAATATTGTCTCCAAATTTTTTGCTGTCAGAAGTGCATGAGCCTTTTGCTTTGCAATTCTCCGCTAAACTTCACAGACTTCATTCAGAACGAGCGCTGCCGCGTGCATGCGCGCCAAACAGACAAAGCGCAATGAAATAGGAGCGCAATAATTCTGACTGAAATACATTTTGCTGAAATATTTGTAGCTGGACAATGTGACATATGTAGAATTTTAAACCTACAAGTAAGTGCATGTATATGTGTATGACACTGTAAAGTGTAATGGGGTAATCAAAATAGCATTTTACTCAATTAGTCTATGCTTTTTTATTATTTTCATTTAGTAAATTTAACTTCTGCTTTAAAAGGATTATATTTGTTTTTAGATTGCAATGTTACAATGTTAGAATGTAATGTGATGTTAACCCTTTTTGCACATAATATATGCCTACATGCTTGCATTCACTTATTTGTTTAATCCAAATACAAAATACCGAGATATACCGTATACCGCAAATCAGCCAAAAAATATCGAGATATGAATTTTTGCTCATATCGCCCAGCCCTACTGATACTGTACGTTCAGCCGGCTATGTCTGCTATAGGATACTTACCAATACTTACCAAATTTTGACAATTTTTGTGTGAATTTGTCCATTCAAACACAATACTTCAGAGAGAGCTTAATATTTGCGCGCGCTCTGAGGCGCGGGTTTGCGTGCTGATGAGCACACGCACAAATCTTTTCACTGCGTGCGTGAGCTGGCATCCTCTGGCTCTTAAATGTTTAAACTGGCAAAGCTTACATGAGTTTAGTTTAAACACAGATATCAACGTGTGCTGTTCAGGTCTCATCTGTGTGCGCTATCAGCACCCGGGTGATGACGAAATAAATGCTCATATTCCAGCATACGGCACTCGCATTGAACAAGAGTGAACGGTTTGTCCACTTTCTTCCCCCCCGCCCCTCATCGCTGTTGTTGTAATGTGCTGGGAAGCCAGAATGCGCATCCATCGACAGAAACATACATTAGCCGAACCCTGTTTGTTTTACGTGTTATTTATAGCAAACCATATTACACATTAGGGCTGGGCGATAAATCGATTTTATCGATTAACTCGAATGTGTAGTTAATGTCGATTTGTTTGAATGAAAATCGGTTTTTCTAAAAAAAAAAAAAAAAAAAAAAAAATTGACATGTACTACGGAACTCCTTAAAGGGAATAAATACGAGATGGGAGATAAATATATATTTCAATACTTTCTTTCGCAGTTTTAACACTAAGTTTTCAGCATCAGTGTCACATGATTCCTCAGAAATCATTCTAATATGCTGATTTGCAGCTCAAGAAACATTTCTGATTATTATAAATGTTGAGAACAGCTGTGCTGCTTCATATTTCTGTGGAAAAATGTGATGCGTTTTTTTTTTCAGGGTTCTTTGATTAATAGAAATTTTAATGCCAGTGAACAGCATTTTTTTAAAATATAAATCTTTTGCAACATAAACAAATAAATGACTTTTATTTAAAAGTAATTTGTAAAAAAAAAAAGAAAAGAAAAAAATAGTCTGTTAAATGGTAGTGAGTCTTACAGATTTGTTTTTCCCTCATATGATGCTAATAAAAGAAAGCATCAGTAGACAATCACCAAGGGAAATAAACATTAGTAAATAAATGTAAATGGATGAACATGTGACATTACTCATGGAAGAGTATTACATTGAGTACACGTAGCATATTGTATCGTAACACAAGGCGGCCATCCACCTTTGTGATGGATGCCCTATGAGGAAATAAATTCCGCATTAAAATAGTGCACGAGGGGCAGCCTGACCTGTTTTTAATTGATTTCCCCAGCGCTGGTTCTGAGACTTCAGGAACCAGTCCACCGGCATGCACAGTGCCAGATACACAAACAAATCAGCTTTCTATTTAGGGAACAGAGAGACAAGTCATGGAATATTATTTAATTCCGACTATAAACCACATCTATTTCAGGACTCCGCCATTAGATTTAATTACAAAACCAGAAATGAAAATGCCTGCCAATCTGCCTGGTAAAGACCTTTCAGATGGATGGCCGAATCCGTGGGATAGCATAAATCACAGAAAACTCACAGCCTATTATGCACATCAACTCCACAGGTGCTTAAAAGCATTAAGAGCTGGCTAAATGATAGAAATCAAGGGAAAAGTTTTCATTTGACCATCAGCTTTACAACAGAAACCTATTACACTCTCATTGTGGACTACTGAAGAACAACAACCATGTTTTGTCACACAAACCTTGAAACTCAGGCAGGAAGTTCTGCTACGTTTCACATGTTTCCAGCTGGGTCCAATTAGAGTGAGCTTCTCTTTTAGTTTAAGAGCCAGAAGTGCAATGGCCTGATTCAGACAAGATTACTCAATTTGAAGGTAAAGCCAATGGACAAAAGTCTGCTCTGAGCCCTGGAGCCTGTTGTGACAAAAGAAGGAAACAGTAGCAGTTGCTCCTCGGTTGCGACAATGAGGCAAAGCTAGAATAATTAGCAGTGACAAAAATCCTGTAAAAATAGAAGATGCCACAGAAAGTCTGTCAGGTTAACAGGAACTTTGTTTAATGAAATACGCCTAACCCTTCACCTTCTGTTCTGTAGTCACATCGCGATGACACTCGTTTTATGCATTCTTGGTGGGGCGCTTTGAGTCAAGTCACAGAAAACTATAGCAAAAAGACAAATAAGTGTTGCAACGGGAACATTTAGAGTGAAA
Source organism: Tor tambroides (assembly GCA_021397915.2). Lineage (NCBI taxonomy): Eukaryota > Metazoa > Chordata > Actinopteri > Cypriniformes > Cyprinidae > Tor > Tor tambroides. The sequence continues at coordinate 4,431 of JAFVLL020029089.1, read as the reverse complement.
AGGTTACATAAGCAAAGTTAGCAGCATCCAAAGTGTGAAGATTCATCAGCCAATCTAAAACAGTCTCCAGAGAGGCATTACAGAGCAGTCAGAATGTTTTATTTCTTTTTCGGCATTATCTCATTTGAGGTATGTTAGCGCTGAGGTTTGTTTCACACGTACTGCAGCTGCAGGGCGTGAGCGGCGTAACTGCGATGGCAGACGGGGACAACACTTTCACTCCCACACAACAGACCTGTGGCTCTATATAGAAAATAATGTGATTTTTCAGTTACGCCACTGAGTATTTCCTTACGCTCATAAATTATGAGATGAGAAAGATGAGAAACATTTATATATAAATGTTAATTATAATCTAAATGGAACAGCATCTAAAACTCAAGTGCAAAATATAAATAGCTTAAATCAGTTTGGAATCAGATTTCCAGAATAAGAAGTGCTTGTGGTAAGTTAATGTTTCATAAAAGCCTATTATGTTTCATAAGTCTTTCTTAGTGGGAAAAACAAAAAGGTTTATAGTATATTTTCAACGTTAGTTCAGGCTCGACTCTCAGCATCACAGACGTCATGCAGGCAGTGTGAATAGGCACTTTCACACTGGAGGAACCTTTTCATAGCTCCTAGAACTATTGGCAAAAGTTCCCACGTTTGCAGTGTTCGCACCACAGGAACTAGGAACGTATTAATTTCTAGGAACTCCATTTGGGAGAACTAATTCAGCTCCTAATTCAGAGTAGGGTCTAAAACAGAACTACCAGTGACGTAGTGTAGCATGCGAAACATCGTGCCGTGAAACATTTTTAATCCAAGAACCTGTTGTTGCCTGTTGTCTGCAGCGTCGAGTTCTTTTCTCAGCCTCGAATCGATGATATATAACACTACAAGAGATTTAGTCAGATTTTCATGCTCTTTCAATCGCATAAATTGTTTGCTTACATGTTTCTCTCCATTATCACAAAACCCACGATACACAACAAAAACAGCTCTGATCACGGCATCCTCCATTCACCGGTTGTTGACATTTGTAAATGTCGCAAATAAAGACTGTCGCTGTTGGCCGCTTCAGAGTTCCTGCTGCCGGTGTGAGGGCCCTGCTGGCTAGTTCCTAGAACTAGGCTACATGGTGCGAAATGTAGTAACCTGTTAATACTCTGAAATTATACACGAGAGCAACAAAGAAATGTGGAATAATGCAAAAAGAGTGAGAAATGTCAAGAACAAATCAAGACAAGGTAGAACTTGTCATTAACATAGTGAATGTGAGCTTAGTTGTTTACAGTTTCTGAGCAACATAACTTGTCTCATTAATGTAGAATTCAACTGAGGTGTTCAACCGATGTCTTACATAACATGAAGCGGTTCTGCACGGATGCCAGATATATCAGTCATCTGTTATAAATAAGCTGATCTTTTGTTTTGCAATCTTTCTAGTTCACATTAAAAAGAGAAAAATAATTACAAAAATGATAGTACATACCATTTTTGAATTATTTAATTCACTGGAATGTGCACAAATATGTATTATACCACACTCCTATTTATTACATTGATTATATTATTATATTAGCATTTCTTCTCAAATGTTTGTGCAGAAATAACTATACTGTGAAATATAGCATTACTGTGATAGTCTGACTCATATCGTGATATAAGATTTTGGTCATACCTCCCACTCCTACAGGAGGCTTAAGAGGTTATAAGAAGCCTTTTGAGTTTGGTCATCACAATGAAAAGCACACAGTGTGGCAACCGCTAAGCAACACTAATGCACTTGGCTCCTTTCTTCTCTCAGCCAAACAGAACTCCTTTACTTCTTTAACATTCAGTAGACTGGATCTAAAATGAACGGTGGACCTAAATCCCTTTTCTCAATCTGGCTGCACTGCTGTGAGCTAATGAAGGTCTGGCTTTGTGCCTACATGTGACAGATTGTGAAAGACTTTTTAAGTGTGCCCGAGGGGCTTTTTAAACATTACACTCCGCACTGACCAATAGCTGCACGGTATATCCCTTAAATCTGACAGCGAGTCTTATACCTTTGGCGAAATGTCAACTTTCGCACATCAAAGGTGATGTAAACCAGTTTGTAGCCAAAGTCTAGATTCTCCTGCATTGCCACTGTGTTGAGTGACTCCATTCTTGGCAAAAACAATACATCCATAGCGAGCCAATGTTGCTCAAAACTGAAGCCTTCAATAACAAATCTGATGCAGTTAATTTGGTGCACTAGAAAAATATTTCTAGTTTACTTCAACGCAACAACTTGGGCCAAAAAACAGCTTATGAAAACTGGGTCACAGCACCAAACAAACAACTGATATGCGGAGCCAGGATAAAAGAAAAAAAGTAATTGTAATTTTTTTTTTTTTTTTTGTTACTAGACACATTTTTATTTCTATACTAAGTCAGTAGACAATCAGTTGTTGAGTTTCAACTCACTGGGACAAAATCCACTGTGTGAGCAACAGAGAGAAGTTGCTGCAACAAGCTGAATCCGATCCATTAACATGACAACCACAGGTTCCCCTGTCGCCCCGCTATTAATTATCTGGCCTTACAAGAAGATTAGGACACAGTAAAAAAAAACAAAACAAACGGAAAACGACACTGCAAGACTCGGCCATGCCTCGCCAGTATAATTACCCGTCCAAAGTAAACAGAGCAGGAAGACTAACGCGCGTGGCACGGGTCAGCGTCACTTGAGTACTGACATAGCCTGCTCGTTTCCTCCCTCATTCTTCTCTTTCTTCGGTGCGAGGAGTGGGCAGCTGTGCGTGCGGTGGGGGATGGACGTCCAACCAAGAAACACGCTCCGATCTGCTGCTGTCTGTTTAGTAGGCCCCTCCCACGGTTTCCAGGCTGATGAGAACGAAGGAAATATCTTCAGGGGCTTCGCCGCTCACCACTATTAAATTTTAATCCCTCAAAGTGAGCTAAAGCAAACATTTCACTGGAGGCTGAGAGATTGATGTGGGGCTGTCATTGCTTCTGCAGTTTATATTCACAAACAGTCTGCTAGCGCTTGAAGTCGCCCACACGTACACAGAGAAATGCCTGAAGGTCATCTGCCTCCCCCCAAGACGCAAACTGTGAGATCGGTTGTTTAGAGGTTATTTGTTGCATTCTGGTAAATGCAGGACAGCGAGCACATGATGACTTGTGAAATAAAAAAACAACAACGAATGATATTCCAGAGACTAAGTCATATTCACATCATTGTTTCCTGAAACAAAATTAAGCTGTGGCACTGCACCGCTACTGAATCTACAGCAGCATGGCAAAAGAAATTACATTGTGAGGAACCGCAGTCTGAACCGAATAAGGGAACATATAAAACCGTGAAGTAACGCAAAGTCAACACATCTTTGTTTGCGTCGTCTTCATTGTACACATGCAAAAATAAATCTAGTTCACAAGCGAATTCATTCTTCACAGTATGCAACAACTTTTCTTGCTGGAGTAATGAACAATGATGGCTTTAATGCCTGCTCATATGAGGCAATTACTGTATGAATATTGTATTGTATGTTGCAAGGAAGTAAAGGCTAATAAAAATAACAAAATTAAAAGAAAATAGAATAAAATTACAAATTAAGCCCAGGTGCAATGGCATGTATTAAACCATAAAATCTGTTTTTGAACACATAAAAGATACAGTAAATGTAACTGATAATGAATAATCTCTGATTGATCTATGACAAGTGGCAGCCATGAAGAAGCAAACCACAAGCCATTTCTCTGAAACAAGGACTGTTCTGTGTACTTAGAAGCAAGACTTAAACCACAAATTAAGGTTTTACTGGATCCTCCAGAAATCTGTAGAAAAAAGATTCAAAACCTACTTTGAACTGCAGAGTAAGATAATTAATAAATAAACTTTTTTTAGAAGCATGGTTAGCAGATGTTACTATAACAATATAGGCCACTAAGCCAAGGAAGAATACAACAGCTATTTTGGCAATTTCTCCATACACATATGGATTACAATAGCAAGAAGCTCACAGGCATCTAGTGAGCAACAATTCCCGACTAGACAGAAAGAACGGAATTGATTGAGGCACTCGAAACCACAGGCATTTTGTTCAGCATCCACAAGGCATCACAACCTACACAGCAGGAGAAAAGAAAGATGGATCTGTCAATGACACAGCTAATGACACCCCAGAGATATGAGCAATGTCAGTCCCACAGGAGCCTGAGAAAAAAAAAAATTCTGTTTACCCTTACTTTCACCTCCAAGTCTTGCCATTTTAAACTGGCTCGATTACAATTTTCTCATTAAAGGAAAAACATGGCTTATTTATACTAATGTCCCACTCCTAAAACGCATAATTAGAGTGTCCATTACTGACCAACTGTTACCCAACCATGATGGAAAATGGTCTAGGGTGCAACGGATCCAAGTAGTTAAGAACTAATCAGACTGAAGTG
>JAFVLL020029084.1:172739-299899 GCA_021397915.2 Tor tambroides | reverse complement strand
AACCTTTCGTCAAACACTCCTCAGACTATTAGTGTGAACGTCAAGCTCACCTAAACCTGCAATGTTTGAGTCTTCGGGGCACAGGGGGAGCTGACCTGAGACCAGCCTTTAAAGGCACATTTAATGCCTGTCATTTATATTTATAGGGCACTTTGACTTAAACACCTAGTGAAGCGCTGCAGCCTTTCACTGCCCGCCTGAATGACTGAGTGACTTTCACCTTAGAAGGGCGACATCCCCCAGTATGGACTTTTAAGTGCTAGCAGAGGGGCTTCCAGGGGCCAGATAAAGACTTTCTTACCACACTACAGCTCAGTCGCATTTTGGAAAGCACAAAGCACAGATTAGAGTCCCTCTGTTTGCCGATGGGATTGCGGAGGTTCGGGACCCCCCAATGGTGTTCCTGCCAGCAAAGCCAGATTGTAAATCAGAGGAGAGAGGCAAAGAGAAGCAGGAATAAAGAACCAGCTGGAAGCTCATACATTATCCTTGACGTCAACATACAGTAAGGATATAGGTCTGTGGAAAGCACAGAGGATTCTTTTCAGAGGCCTAATAGGCACACCAGGTCTCAGGGACCTGCTGAGGAGACCACCCTGCTCAATTCGTATTGACTTTGAGAAAGTGAAGTGGCCCTCAGGACATCGGTGGAAAACCCTAAGAAAATCTGCACCACATCCCTTCGAGTTTCCCTCCTCCGCCCGCTGCATTTTTCCTCCTCATTTCTCTTGTTCCTTATTTTTTCCATCCGAGCTGCAACTGACATTTGCCACCTGAGTCATCCAGATAGAGATGGACCAGATACTCCCTTTCGATGAAGTCATGCCAGTGACCCTTGTCCCTCCCCCACCTTCCATTTGTGCTCCTATCCTCGCCTTCAGCAGAGATATTAATAGCATCCGCTCCTGCCTTAGTTTGTTTTCCGGCAGTTGCAAGAATGGTCTATAATACAGTACTCTGTGATATATGAATGCTGCATATAGGCTCTGTTCCAAAACCTTTGGGCTGCCCTTACAGGCAGCATTCTAAATGTCATGGAACCTCATATGTTACTCATTTAGAAAACTCTATATAGACAGTCACACAAATAGTGCTCAACATGGAAGATCTGATTAGTGATCTAAATAGAATTTGACATTAGCATATTGCTAATGTTGTGATTCCCTAATAAGCACAAAAATACAAACAAAATTGAGTAAATTGAATTGTTACTTTCAATTGATTTTCAGTATATACATGTATTTATGCATGTGTGTATCTCTCTCTCTCTCTCTCTCTGTCTATCTATCTATCTATCTATCTATTCCCTTTTTTCATGTTCAGAGCTCCATAGTTAAGAGACAGTCTTCCTGTCAGGATGTATAGTATACTTACGTTTTTGAATGTATAGCCTTTCAAAGTATACTCCTTTTTGTACCAAGCAGTCAGCACATGCACAATAGAAAATTTCATCCTTGTCCCATGTCTCCACCATTTACGTCCCAAAATTGTGAGTGATCCAAATGTCTTTTTACTAGTTTAAAATAGAGTTGCGTGAATCTCTTTATCCACTGTTTATTAACGCAGATGTCTATTGTTGTCATGGTCTCCAGTAGTTTGTTGTTATTGTCAGTCACATTCATTTCTTTTTCATGTACTGTGCTGATGAGAAAAAATTTGAGTCACACGCATCGTACACATATCCTAGCATATATATAAAAATTGAAGTATTCGACCAATGAACTTTGCCATGATGGTTTCTAACTTCAGATGAACTGTTGTCCTTCTGATCTCCACAGGAACAAATGTTAATACTGAGTAAAAAAATAGAGACTGAATTAACTAGACAAAAATTTTCGAATGATACTAAGAATAAAATTGAGCTGAAGGTCAAGCTGTGTTGTTGATGGCAGCCACAACAATATCAAGAAACTGAAGGAATTCCTGGAAATTACTTGTTTTGGTCACCAGCAATTCCAAAAAAATGTCCATGTCATGTGCATTGTATTCTATGCCAAAGACTGGCAACAGAAAATAATCATTGTTTGCAGCGCTTGTTAAAATACTCCCCAAAGAAGGTATATGAGTTCTCTTATCATTTTGTGGACAAAAAGCCCTCCAAACTTCACAGCGATCCAGAGCTATATGTAGGAAATGAACGCCCACCTGTTATCTATGTAGTTAACCTCGGGCCGCTATATGTCATCTACCCACTCAATAAACTTTGACAGGCAAGGCATTGCCAAAAGACGATCATTGTGAAAATGTAAAGTGTCAGCGCTATGAAACATAAGCTTTTTTTTTTGCTATTTTCATAGGTTTTACGTTACCAGCTAGGGAAATATGCATTGACTAGAAACACCAGAGACTGGAAATGTAAAACAGTTTTCCGGTAAGACTGAGGCGAGACTTCCACATTCAGGAAAAAGTGGATATTTGGGTTTTAAAATGCTGCCTCCATTGGCAGCTCACTAGGTTTTGAAGCACAGAATTCCATGTGCATCTGATGAAGAGGCCCACCTTTAATAGCAGAATTATGCACCTGTCCACTCTAGATTCATGTAAGCAACGTAGTTCGGGTCATTATAAAATTGCAGTGAAATTCCACTAAAATATAATCAAGAACATTGGATATTTTAGAGGGCTCTGGTATACAGCAAAGACAGTGTTAAAATGAATCAGTGGCACAAATTAGTAGAGTCGACCCTAACCCAGGGTTAAATGTTTTTGAGGATGATCCAAAACGCAATTAAGAAGCATGCGAGAGGAATGCGATGATTGATTGTTCTCCGAGGGCCGTGTTTTACAATGCCCCTGTCCTTGCCGAATGGTTGCTATAGCAACAGGAAGAAGGAGGTGGACTTCAGGAGCGGGAGAGGATGACAGATCAGTTTTAGAGAGTATTGACCCTCTGTTCTTTTCAACTTGTCTTCCATTTGAGGCTGTTGTGCGGAATACTGCATTTTAATCACCCAATTTAAAATGGGATTCATGGAACAGCCCCAGCAACTGCTGAGTCACAGCTTTCATAAGACAAATGAACTTTCATATGTGAGTAGTGAATGATAATATGGATTGTACAAGACGTCTGAGCTCTCGGAGATGGATTTACATGCCGTTCACGAGTCCGTTTAATGCTGTTCGACCTCTCAGGGAAGTGACGTGCGTTCATGCGGGCTGAAAATAACAGCGCACCTGAAGTCACAAATTAAAATGTTTGAGTTGATGCAATGATGACGGCCCTGACATGCTTTGAAGTACATTAAAGTCAATTAATGTGTCTACCGTGCTGACACGGTATGTAGATTTAAAACAATTATAGACGCAGTTAACCTTTAAAGAAATGACAGGGAACGAGGGCACTCAAATCTCCAGAGATGTTAGTGTACATATTACCTAATCTTATTCTCGAACTAATCAAAACAAATTATTTGAATTGTCGCATTTAAAGAACAACGTGGCAACTATCAGTTTAGCGCTTGGCCTTATTTGTCTTAATTGGACTAGTCAATTCAGAGTACGTGTCTGTTTGTTTGTTTGTTTGCTTGCTTTTAAGGCGTGAGGAGGAAGTGTACTTCAATCCCATCAGGGACGACCACCCAAACAGCAGCTGTGCTTTCTACCACCCCGAAACTGCCAACGCCGTCTTCAAAGCGATGGGACAGATGTGCCCCGAGATTAGTTTTTGGCAGACGAAGTGCATCTGTTCGGGCGGCTGATCACACAAGGTTGAGTACACGTATTCAGATATGAACTTGCTTTCGAGGACCAGGTGCGTGATTGCAACAAATAAACTGACTGCAAATGAATTCCTTTTGTCCACAAGCTGCGTCTGGCTATAACACCCAATTACATGAACTGTGTGTGTCGCCGAGAACAAAGGAGGGAGTGCGAAGGAGAGGGAGATATGATCAGAATGGAATATTAGCCCGCCTTTTACTACACAGAATATACACTGTACTATCTACTATTAAAATAAGACAGTGTGCATTATGGATTAATAAATATAGGTTACATTGTTGTCACATGACCTCACAGAGCACAACAGTAAAATTCCCATTCATTAGAGCTACTATTAAATGGCCATGAATAAAGAAACAGGATTTTTGCTTGCATAATTGTGTCGTTACATGATCAAATGCATTGCATTGTGGGAGACAGATCCTAGTGCAGTGTGCTTTTTGCCGAATGTAATAGGCCACTTGGTTATTCATACCAGAAAATTTGCATGACATGTACATACTGGATACCGCAGAAATAGAACTATGCTATTCTATTCTGACCACAGCCGAGAGAAGTTTCAAAATAGAAAAGCGTGAGGGGGGGAAATCAGTGGGTGTATAAGATGGGGAAGACATGTGATGTTTGAAATGTTAGATTTAGTGGCATCTATTGTAGCGGTATTGTGGTAAGCCTCAGACGCCACCAGGGGAAAAATGCATGGAGTTATGGCACTGGAAGATATAGATGTTTGTGTCAACCCTAGAACTCACTTAAAGGAATGTTTCAGGTTAAGGTTAAATTCTATTGACAAAATGTCAAAGTAATGTTCAAAAATAATAATAATTCATTCCTTAGTTTGAAAACACTTCCATTGGAATATTATGGAGTGATCGAACAATCAGCACATGTTTCGAAATTACAGTATGGATGCACAATATTTTAGTAACATATCAGTTATCTTCCAATTTAGTGATTTTTTTTTTTTTTTTTTTTTTTTAATTTATTTATTATATCAGTCAACATCATTTATTAAGGTGTACATGCTAATTTCCAGAATTTTTGATTCTAATGTTGTTTTAATTAAAATAATTTAAAGCATTTAGGATGATTGGTTTTAGTTTTTTAAAAATGTATTTACGCAAAATAGAATTTTAACAAGAATGTTCAAATCAAGGCATTCTTTGGTAATGCATAACCAGATGTTCATCCACGAAGAAAAGTACTCCCAGCTCGAAAAGAGCAATTTAGACGAGTTATAGATCAAATACTAGGCAATTTTACTGAATTATTCATGTAAGTGCTTTAAAATAAAAAGTACTGACTTCACATTTCTGCTTTTAAACCCTCTGGCCATTGTAAGTGCATTACTTTAAACAAGATTTTCTGTTTGTTTTATAAAGAAACGAGTCAAAGTTATTTCCAATGGTAATTGACAGCATACCACGGATACTGTTGCTAGAGGTTGAGTTGCATTTAACCCAGAATATTCTTTTAAACAAATCACAGGGGACAGCGTGAAGTCAGTAGGCCCTCGGGGGGGACTTTGACGCCCTTCAAACGTCAGTACTATCGTTTAACAGCATTATATTACGAACCATTTAGAGCAACCTACTGTGGACCAACTGTGGAGTTGTAACCCCCTGAATTCATAAAAACATGTCCTTGAAGAGTTTTTCCCAAGAAAGGAGGCCCTCTTACTTACAGTTAGCAAAAACAGACTGTGAAAGTGACACTGCGGCGGGGCTAAATTGGATTGATTATATGATTAATGGTGACACGGAGGTTAGCTGGAATTTTCCTTTGCTCCTGCAGTGACACTGTCATCAAAGCTTTGGCATGTAGACAAGACTGAGGTCCCTTTAATCAGATTTGCTAAAGTGAAAACTCTTCTGCGCACAAAGGCACCATTGATACGTGGTGGGTGTCAACAAAGGAAGAGCTCCGACAAGGGGAACGGGGGGTAGCCGGAGAAAAGAGTGGACTCGGATGGGGGGAGGGCACGAATGAATGGGTGCATCTCATTGTAAAGTTAACATTTGTATGGGCCAGACGAATCTGCCGGAGGACTGCTGAGGAGCACAACTGTCACTCAAGCACCGACTCAACATGTCAGCAGTATCACTGCTTAAAAACATCATGCAGAAGATACATGGCTTTAGGAACTTGACATGAAACATCCGAAGGACAATGTGGATTTGCAGCTTGTGGATCGCTTATGGTCCTCACATTTTTGCATTGAGAGGAATAGGATTTTAGAATTTTTATGATTGTTTTTTTAAACAATAGGTTATGATGTACAGTTCAGAAGAAATATTTAACATTACATACTATTTCTATGCAAATTTGCATAGAAATGTGAATTGTACAAATGGTCAGATGCTTTTTGGATTGTTCTCAAACTATGATGGAGAACATGATCATAAGGTTTTACACAAACTTGCTGCCGTCATTAAAGCATATAGACTGTAAAATATAATTTGACAAAAATATAAATAAAAAAATGATTATTGAAGAATATTTTACAAGAAAATACTATTTCAAAATTGCACATTTAATTCAATGTGTTACATGCAGTTTCTGTTATTGTGATATTTACTAGCAATTTCTGAGTGAAAATTATTTCTACATCTGTTTTTTTCCAAATATGAAGACATGATTCGATTCACTTTTTTTTTAAGTGAATGCAAAAAGTGTAATGTAGACACTTTTGGTACATTTTTAGTTTTTAAAATTGTGAAATTATGTGCAGTTCATAAAATTCATTCACTATATTCACTTCCCGTTCTACAAAAAAATATATATTTGTAAGTTGTGAATAAAACAATGATTGTCTTGAGTACAAGAAAATACTGTTTCAGTCTTTCTACTTCAAAATTCTACACTTAATTTAATGTTATTTGCTGTTTCTTTGTATGAATTGTATAATTTATCAGCAATTTCTAAGCAAAAATTATTTCTACATCTATTTTTTTTTTTATTCGATTCACCTTTTTTTTAAACTGAATGCAAAAAGTGTTGTGTAGACACTTTTTATCTTTATCTTTGTATTAACTGTATAATTTATCAGCAATTTCTAAGTGAAAACAGTTTTACACCGCATGCATAATTGCCACTTGGGTTTGGTTTAGCAAATGAGTATTAGTCAAATACATGTGTGCTACCCTGAACTGTTTGGAGCTCAATCTGCTGTCATAAAAGGGTTGTTTATGGAGAGGCTCATTAACTACAAGTTCACCTACGTACTCTGGATTCAAGAGCGGAAAACATGGCATTTGCTGGTTTCCAACGTAAACAGCGTCTCTCGCATTATATTCCGGATCAGCTGAGGACTAGTATTCAGCACCATGGGTACTTTAATCCAATTCAGGAAGTCTGAATTCATTGCTTATATTTCAGCCGCTGTCTCTGTCACGGTATTATGCGTGGTGGCAGGGCACACACAAGCTGCCCTTTCACAGAGAAAAATCACACAAGGCTTTGGAAATGAAGTTACCATTACAGGGACAGCAGATTCAATTAGTGACAAAGCCCTGGACAACAGTGACCTTCCACTGGCCTGCTTCTCCTACACTGTATTCCAGTTGGGTTGAATTCAGTGGGAAATATGCTTAATGTACTGTAACTGATATCAGATGATCTGTAGCCCAGCAAAAGAACATTCTACAGTTCTTGCGCCAAACAAACCCTCGCTGGATGCATGAGGATTTGGATTATTATGAGTTCATTTTGGAATAAGTTGAGAAATTTTCCAGATATTAATATCAACGTGTAATGTTTCTTTAATGATGAGGTCTGGACGCATCTATCGTACGCAGATTTTCCCAGCTCCGAGGGAATGCGTGCAAAATCCCGGCAATGAGTTTTCTCAACAATACCTGGAACGTCGACCACAAAAATACAGACGCGCTTTGAACAAAATAAAAGGCTTTCAAAAAACGGATATGAAAGATTTTCATCAAATTCGATTTTCAAGGTGTGCGAGCGTCTCCGAGACGCAAACCCTAAAGAAATATAATTTCCACACTTGCATATTTAAAAGACCCGCTGGAGTGAAGAAAGAAAAGGAAGGAGAAGCTTGAAATCTTTGTGGATCCGAAACAAATAGATGTCTATATTGTTGATGCGCAGTGTGGCTGGGACGACAAAGCCGCCTGCACTTCAGGTTCAGTCTTAGTGCCAAAAGGACAGCTGGAGGGCCGCCATGTTTGTGTTAAGGGAGAAATGGTGATACACAATGGCAAATTGGACTGAAGCCCCCCAGCTGAGCCATTGTGTCTCCCACTGAGCGCCGAATGGGAGAGATTCCTGAGAAAATGGCCTGTGCTCACAAACGCACGCACACGCTCGTGCGGAAAGAGGATCAGCGAGGTGTGCGTATAATAAGTCCAACACAAAACCAGACGTGCAGAGGCTTAGACATGCAGATCCACCCTGCCTCATGGCAGCGCCATAACCTAAACCTGTTCTCTATCGAAAAATAAAGCTGCATAACCGCAGTAGAGTTCATTAGCGCCTGACCAGTTTTTCAGCGCCGTTTCAGTAGCGTTCATCGAAATATTTTTATGGAAGTCTTTGTTTAAGTATTATAAGTCATGAACCAAACCAAACCAGTCTTCAGGCGATTCAAAGCAAAACTGTATTTGAAAATCGCACAATAATTCAAAGGTACGAGACTGTGTATCTAATAGCTTTAGTGAAGTGAAAGAACTACAATCCCATTAAGCACTGCAAATGACAAAACAATGGTGAAATATAAACTACTCATTTATAGTTGTTGATTATATCTATAGAAACATCATATTTTAAGCTTATTTCAAAATATGCATATACACACACATTTTGAGAGCACTGAGAGACCAACACAATTACATCACTGATGGTGTTTCATGGGAAAACTGTTTTTTTGTGTTACACAGTTTGCTTGCCACAGCTTTTTTTGGTGGAGAATTCTGCCAAGAATTCTGCCATTAAACACAATTATTTTAAAAATAAGGTAAAATAATGCGAGCAGACGACTTCAACAAAAGCCTACCATCGATTAACAACCTTGGAGCTCACAACACGTCTGTCTTTAAAGGTTTATTGTTCTTCAAAATTCTTTCTATATTCTTTAAAATATATTGTTTAAAAAAAGCCTATTTCTCTATTGAGAAAATGAATGGAGTGTTTACTTTCTGAACCCGACTGTTGCGCTCAGTGGTTAATTGAAAAACATCATCAAGACCCTATAATACATTCGTTTGATTGTCTCATTCGGGTGCAATTGTATACTTCACAAGTGGACAAATAGAATCATTGTTTTAAACAGCTTCTAGACAGCTGACAAAAGCAGATTAAGTACATTTTTTGAAGTTTACCCCCTCTGGGCTGAGACGTAGCCGGTCGCTAACTGCTATCTTTGTTATTGCTGAGTAGCACACAGACTGGCTATTGTGTAAGGCAAAAGATAGGATTTGCATGCATGTTAGACAGGATTACACACTCCAGAGTCTGGGTTGGGAACCTGAACCTCGTCAACCAACCATCAGTGGGCGCTTCCAATGTCCCATTGTAGACATGTATTGAACCAAAGAGGATACCATCCTCAAAATGAAGCAAACTTTACAAGTTTAAGTCTAAAACTGCACCAAAATTTGTACAGGAACAAATCCCACTACCTTGTTTAGGCAGACTTGTTGATTCGTGTTGTTAAGGGCCGGACAGGACTAATCCATTAATCCCTGGTGGGTGATATACATATCAACTGCATTTTAATCCCCCACCACAGGACCACGGGGCTGAATGCTCAACCTCCTGCATAATCCATTTGATTTCACGTCTGCGGTTTGCACATACACGCCCCGTATATATGTCCTTTTAGAGGCGAAAGGATTGCTTTGACCGAGTCTCCTGGTGGTAGGAGTGAATTTGCGAGAGTGCAGCTATTGCTCGCACACCTCACGGTGACCTGCGGCATTAAATATAAATGACTTTTAAATAATACATTGATACACAGTGGTGAGATATTTTATGCGGTGCTGCTATCTGTATGGGGCCGAGGTGATTAGTGAAGGTGTCAGCGCAGCCATTAACTAAAAGTAACAAGTGGATTTGTCATGTGAAGTATTACTTAAGATGAAGGCAGAGGAGGAATTATGCAACGTTGGACTCTTGCAAATGCACAGGAACCAAATGGATTGCTTTAAATGAATATTCTAGGTTCAGGACAAGTTAAACATTTGTGGCATAATGTTGATAACCACAAATATTTATTTATGCTTGTTCCTCCTCTTAGTAGTAGTAGTAGTAATTCATTAATAAATAAATAAATAAATACGTACATACATAAATAAATTGCATTACTATATTTCTGAAATAAAATTTCTGTAATAGTACTAATAAACTGAATGGGTTTTAAATACACAATAACCAGGTTTTAATATACTGAATAAATCCAATAATAAATTCAATTTCTTTCAATCGCATACTTTTAACATTTATAGTGAGTATTGCTTATTCCACAGCTAGATGTATTTTAACCATATCTATTTTTAAGTAAATAAATGTTTGTTTGTTTTTTTCAGAATTAACAGATTTAAGCTGATTCTAAGCAATCTGAATAATTCATTTTGAAAATATTGTATTAATAATATTAATAACTATTGAATGAAATCTAATAGTTGCAGACTGTGCCTTTTTGAGTGCAGAAATCAAACATGTATTTCAGTTCATTCACAAATATGCATTACATTAGGTTTATTAGTTTAAAAATATTCTAAATATTTTTTTCAGTGTAGAGTGAGGCACTAATACTGATTCAACAGTATCGCCATAAGATGTATAGAACAAGTTTGTTGACATGATTTTAGTGTGAAAAATCGTAAAATCACAACCATATGTGTGAAATTACTGTATATTCAATCTTTTATTCAATTCAAAACTTTGTTGCCATGACAACAAAATTCTATAAACCCAATATTACCATAAAAATTATGTCTTAAACAGTTTTACAGCACAAATAATACAGAAGAATCAATGTTTTTATAAAATTCTAAGCCTCACACTTCTTGCTTTAAATTCCACACAAATTGTCCCCATTCACTTTCATTGTAAATGCCTCACAGTAACCTTGATTTGTGCTTCTTTTTTAAAGAACGAGCCAAAATTAATTTTGTGGTAGAACAAGGCATATTCAGTTTCCAAAAATAAATAAATAAATAAATGAAATCATCATTTGATGACTCTTGAAAAAAAATATTGTTTGGCAACATGTTGTTACAAGGCGGATCTGTTGGTCAGTCTAAGTCTTTTTAATATCATCCCACTGGATTTATTTTCATGATAACATTCGACGAAGGGAGCCATCTTACTGGTTGACTGGCTCATATTGTCATAATGACTTATCTAGGGTGGATGAAGTCCTGGGCACAAGCCCCGGCAACATGGCTGCTTGGCTCGCAATATGGCAGCGGGGATTATTAAAACTAATAGATTACCTGCCAAACAGAATGAAGACAAATGGAGGCGGCTGCATCACTTCAAGGTTGATTTTTTTTGTACCGTTTTTCTTCTGACGCTGTATAGCTTTTGCCCTGCTGTTATCGGTGAGCTAATGAAAGGTATTTTTCTCACATGTGAGCACAGGTAATGCGGTTTAGGATCTCGTGAAGGACAGTCCTTGTTTTTCAAGCCATGGGTGTTTGTGTGTATGTGCGTCTTCTGTGCCCTTCAAGACGACGAGCATAACGCAATTAGTCATCGATCTCTTGTTGACCTCCCATGGAGTCCTTATCAATTTGTAATAACTTCCATGTGCACTTCTAATGCAATCATGAGGCTCACTGTGAAAAGCACAGCACAGGAACGTCCATCTGAGTTCCCACAGAAACAAATCACAGCTAATCAGTAAGAAAAACAATGCTGATGACAATTCAGACACAAAAAGCTTGGTTTTCGCTCCAGCTGACTCATCCGTTGGAGGGGCGAGAGAACACCACAGAGCTGGACGTGAAAATCGAGGACGCGTGCTTAGAAAACACCCTACAACGGCAAAGCCAACTGTTGGTTTTTAATGACCAGTGAAAGTTATTTTGAATTTGTTAGTATAAAGTATAAGGCCTTGATGGTATAAGGTATTATTATTTCAAATACATTTAAATTCATTTATTATTTTGTCATTCTTCAAAGTGCAATTATTTTGATGTACTGACACATACTAAAGCACAAGTTCTTGATTATAATTTCAACTGTAGAGAGTTATTTAAAAAAAAAAATTTTTAATTATTAAAAAGCAAAAAAATGACATTAAAGTATATTTTAGTTTACCATAAATGCTTCTCGGTACATTCATCAGTACACTCTAACCACATTTCAAAAGCTATGGTAGTACTTTTGAAATTACTTGTAAAGATGTACTTAAGCCCTGCTTAAGTGGCTCAAGTTCACTAATTGCATTTAACATAAATTTATACTATAATACATTTTCATTTAATAGCAAATAACATCAAATTAAGGATATATGTTATTTATTTAAATATTTACACAATTTATAATGCTGAGTGCATTTGTCAAACCGCTCAAGCCTGTTACCTAACGTATTGAAAGAAAAAAATTAACTATTTTTTCTTCAGTTTATGGGAAATATAAGTTATATAAAGCTAAAAACCAATATATGTCCCAAACTAGCTAGTCCTTCCCAAGGGACATGTTAATTTATAGTAAATGTTCAAACCTGATACATTGTATGTTTATTCAAAATTGGTTGGAAAAGTATAACAAAATCACACAAGTTAGGCTTTTAAGCTCCAACCCAATCTCATGAAAGTGCGTATAAATAGTACGCCAAATAAAAATGAAAAGTCGTCCCAGCAGGCACCGGACGTCTATATAATGTCAGCTTGACGCTGGACATGACGTCTAACAGACGTTGCATTTTGTTTGAAAATGAAAATCGAGTTGACGTCAGTATTTGACGTCAATCTGACATTGACTTAACGTTGGATTTTGGTTAACCTAACAACAACAAAATATCAACGTCAGCTGATGTCGGTATTGGACATCAATTTAACATTGACACTAGACGTTGAATTTACATTGAATTTTGGTCACCCGACATCGCAACCGAAATTTAACCAAATATCAATGTCTTATGACATTGTGTCCAAAAACGGACTTTGGCGTGTATATGCTATGTAATGGGTAGGATTAGGGTTGTGGGGTAGATACTACGTATCATATGTAGCCTACGTGAAAACTGAGTATCATATGCATGGCAACAAATCTCATATCATGTACACGCAAAAACTGTGTATTATATGCACGCCAAACACGTTCATATCATATATACGCCAAAGTCCACTTTTGCGTATCAATACCACAAGTTTTCGTTTTTTTTTTTTTTTTTGGCGTGCTATTTACAGGTATACGCATTTTCATGAGACCAGGCTCATATGATTCATTTAGAGGTGAGAAATATTTAATTTTTTAGAGTTTCAAGGAAAGTTTATCTGAGTTCAACAAATTTTACCATGGAAACTAACACTGGTGTGTTTGAGCACTTTCCTGCAGGTTTTAGCATGGATACACTGATCTTCAACAATAATAAGCTGCCTAAAAACAGTTATGACTGTGTTGTAAACCAAACTAAGCTAAAACTACTACAGCACTTTTTACAGCAGGAAACTTTTCACGTTTTATCATCGCTTCCTCATTTTGTTAATTATAAAACATCTCGGTTTTATGCGTTTAGCAGCTGACCAATTTCTACTTTTTCATGCCAGCATCTTTTTGTGCTTTTGGGATGCAGAATGAAGGCTGCATCTCATAGTGTCAGAGCAAACAATTCATTTTTGTTGTTTTGAGATGAGGATAGTCTTGATTTTGAAGGGGGTTATGAATATTTGCCATTACATTCGTGTCCCGTACACAGCGCAGAGCTAATTGCTCCACCACCCGCTGCATAAATGTGATTTCATTTCTGATAATTGCTCCAAATGTGGTTCATAAACCAATCATAAACCAATTACTTACCATAATTTACCTTAAACCTGATTTGCCTCCTCCGCAAATACTACTCCTCACTGAATACTATGAACATACGCAATATATGCCAAATGCTGCTTCTCTCCTGTCTTTTCACTTTAAGGTTTTGGCAACAAATCCAACTTTTCTCTCCAGGCCCCAATTCTCTCATAGCACTGGCCTGAACTCTTTCGGGTTACCCTCGGCGTTACACTAAACGCGTTTGGCCGACATGTTTAATCCCGAGCCGCTTATGACGTCTGACACATATTTGTCAAATAGGATTTGAGAAATGTTATTCTATGATGTTGCCGTGGCCACAACCTGCTGGTTCCAAATGACATTTTCAAATGAAGAGAGAGGAGCTGTGCAGAGATGGCACGTAAGCCTCTTGAACGCAAATGCCAACCCACTGGCAACCCATTATTCTGATGCCGAACATCCCGCAGGATAAAAAGCTGGCATTAATTTACTAAAAAAGCTCGTTTTTTTCCCCCCACCTCCCGTCATTTATGTCATTATACTCTGATGTCCGAGGACTGCTTCTCATTAACATAAAAACTTGATGTTTTCTAGATGCCGTGACCGGTATTGTGAAGGAAAGTCACTCATAAACAATTTATAAACAGTAAAGCTATCAGGAAATAAATTGTCTTTTTAATATTGCCGACAGAGCTGAGCGGCTATCAGAGGACATCACTCAGAACCAGATGGATGTCTGATGTCTGACAGATTTATGACAGTGTCATGATTATAACTGTCACAATTGCTCTCAATTACAGTGATTACTGTGCCGCCTTCTCACGGCGCGTTCACGCTCATCCTGCCCATCACTTCTACAGATGTGAACACGTATGTGGGATTGGGATTATAATCTTCTTTCACACAGAGCTGTTGCAGGATTATGAGATCATGTGGATTGAGGGGTGAACGGTTAAATGCTAATTCTCTGATGCTCTGCAGTACATTGAGTGGAATGAACTATTTTCCCATCTTCCCGGGTTTGGTAAAATGGGAGACCATAGCACATGTTATTGCAGGATTTCCTTCTACAGCAAAATTAAAAATTAAAGAGATAGTTCACGCAAAAATGAAAACGCTGTCAGTATTTATTAACCTTCGTGTTGTTTCAAACCTGTATGACTTTTTTTGTGTTCTATGGAACATGAAGGATTATATTTTAAAGGATGTTGGTAACCAAACTTCAGGTTCCCATTTACTTCTATTATATGAACACAATGGAAGTCTGCATTTTTCAAAATATATTTCTTATGTTCTATAAAATACAGAAATGCATACAGGTTTGGAACAACATGATGGTGAATGAATTATGACAGATTTTTCATTTTTGGGTGCACTATCCCTTTAAATTTACACAACGTACACATTCACCCTTACGATTAAAGAGATGTCAGTCAAAAAAAAAATAAGTTTGTAGCCTTTCAATAACCCTGGATTGCTGTAACCATTTTCCATAAACTCTATCGCAGCAGTGTTAACTTGTTTACTAGATTAATGCCAGTGTAATATGACACAAAGTAGTGATAGCTATACATTAAATAATGTCCATTAAGCAAGAAAAAGATTGCTAGATTTACCCTGCTAAATTAAAAATGAACTATATACTCAACTTTGTGAAATGGTCCACAATCCAACGGTAGTTAAATATTTACAACACATGAATAAAATATCAGTGATTATGTATCATTTACGTATAGGAAGAAAACAGGAGATATAAGGGCACGTCAGCGAAAGGAGGACTAGTGAATGACAGACAATGAGACAATAATGTTGGTGTTGATTAATTCGTTTAAAGCTTCTGTATTTGGTGAACACAGATTTTAATGAGTTTACAGTAATATTTCAAAACAGTCTACAAACGGCAGATCGTACGCTCCAGAGGACACATAAATATTCAATTTCCTTAAGTTGAGTAAATATCCAAGGAAATGACCGATGATCTGTGCAGAATAATTGCATGAATCATTTGTTTTTGAGAAACTCAGTTTCTTTCCCTTTGTCATTCCTCTCTCTCTCTCTCTCACACACACACACACACTCATGCATAGAGTCCTGCAGTTCTGTTCAATGTCAATCTCTTTAAGGGACAATAGCGCCATCATGTGTTCAATCAATACAAATATCCACACGCCATCATATCACCATATCAGGAGATCCTCAAACCATACAAGACATTTACATTAAAAGAGTCACTCAGTAAATACACTATGCAAAATGAAATCAGAAACGATAAGGAGTAGGCTAAATTATAAATCATAAAAATATAGAACATAAAATTGCAGCATTAAACTAAAATATGTTAGGATTAGGATATGTTATACAAAATGTAATATTTGTGTGTGTGTGTGTGTGTGTGTGTGTGTGTGTGTGTGTGTGTGTGTGTGTGCGCCCTTCTCGCTGTTCGCGGTCTGCTAGCCCTGGCAGGGCCTCTTATCTCCCACTGTTTCAGCATCTGCTCTGTACAGCCCCACACGAGCGCTAAACTTTGGCAGACAGACCGCAGAGAGAGGGGCTCTTGCTCTGTGCTGAAATATGAAAATCACACAAATTGATTCATTTACCAATGACATCTTTTGTCATACTGCAGAAAGTGTAATTTTGTGTTATAATGTTGACTGTCGCTATTTGTTATTCAGTGGCCCACTTCTTTGCTTTTAGCACCATATTTTGTCCTGTTTTCCATTCTGAGCTGTTTCTGTATTGTGGTTTAAAACTGCATGGCTGGAGTCTGTGTCAGTTTAACTCAGTTAGCGCAGACAAAATAAAAGTTATGAGTGGAATTTCCGTCTGTGTTCAAACGACAATATGTCACCCTAATACAGATTGTACACAGTGAAACTGCAGATTTAAAAAAAAAAAAATTCTTTAAAGATGAAATGTGTCTTGTGAAATGTGAATGCTGTTTTTTCTCATGTCAAAAAGAATTACACTTGTGCTCAAAAAATTGAGTTATTATGGAAATAATACTTTAAAAGAATATACGTCAGTGTGAACTGAGACTGGAGACTTAATTGCATGTGATTTACAATTAAATTAAAATGTAATACAGTTTAAATTTATAATAAATGCAATACTGATCTTTATATGTAATTTCATAATTATTTCTATTGTCTATTGAAATATTGTTCAGATGTAACCTACTGTCGAATATACTGACAAGCATTTCATGTAGATGTCATGTATTTAAATATTTGTAATTACACATTATGAAGTTGCGCTTAAGTACATTCAAATTATATAAAATTTTAATGTAAGTACAGTTTGTAAAATATATATATATATATATGCTTTTAAGATCTGAGGTATACTACAAGTGTGCATGCAATACAATTATATGCTCTTCTTTTTCATAAGGGTTCTATTATACGAGCTTATTACAGTGACAACTATAAGTTGATGGTAAATGCCGTGGCATCAAAACATTCATTGCTCTGAATGTTTGAACACTCTTACTAGCATGACACAGCAATATTAGCTCAGTCAAGGAGCTCTGTGATATCTGAAGAAAGATCTGTTAGCATTACAATACAATCTCATTAGTAGATTGTTAACTTGCACAAGAACTCAGAGAAATGTGCTATTTAAAATCTGCAATCTTATACACTGTGGCGGCCAGTTTTTGTGAGCCAATAATATGAGCCATAAATGACTCGTTAGACGAAGGAAAATGACATCAGCATCATGGTGCTGATTAGCTGATGACATCACAAACTATCCTAAACTATTATGTAAAAGGCAGGTCCAAGTTAAAAAAAATATAAATCCATTTCATGCTTTTAAGAGCCATCCAAAAACACTGAGAACTCTCACCTGTATCCTGTGTAGTGAAGGGTGGCGTCTATCCTCCGTTCTCTGAGTCCTGTGCGTGCTCCACCCTGGGCGGCTCCACCAGCTTCTCATAGGACAACACCATCATGATCTGAGCAGGACAGTCATCATTAGTTTCTTTGTTAAAGGGTCCCTTTACAAATGACAGACATTTTTCCCATAATTAAAAATTCTGTAATATTATTTAGTTTTATACTTAATATACAAACTGAGCATATGTGGATGTAAATATTTTCTTTTTTAGTTTGCATATTATTAAAAGGGTTGTTGCAATCGTAACAATATTTTATGAATATATATATATATATATATATATATATATATATATTAAAATCTACAAATAAACTCTGCTAAGGACGAGTTAAATTCCTTTTTTTCTTATTTATTCACCTAATTTTATATTTACGTTGGTCTGAAAGGGACAATCTTAAATTTTATGATTTTTTTTGTACAGTACATTAATACAATATGGACATTCATGCTAATTTCAACATTAAATTTTTATACTAAACTTCTTGAAGTGTCAGGACCTTGGGCAGTAGAAATTAATTCCAGCCTTGATACTGTCAATGCTGTTACTTTTTTACCAGCATATGTTATAATTATACTTTAGCTTGAGATAGCACTATACAATTTCTTAACACTTACAAGTATTAACTGTATGATAAAGTGTTTAAAATGTTAAATTTATACTTATTTCCAAATCACCTTTTTGAAAGAAACAGTCCTCAAATTCTAATGACCATGCAATCTCTTTTAATGGAGATTTTTTCAGTTGACTGAATCTATATGATGACATACTAAGGGAAATCTCTGATAATGTTACAGAATCGGTTATAAAGAGTCTGTTCACGCACCAAGATGAGGGTCAGTAGGAGCATCATCATACCCAGCATCACATATAGATTTGCTATTAGACCCCCGGCCCACAGGGGACCGAGAATGGTGGCAAGACCCCCGACTGAACGCCGTACACCCTGACTAAAGCCTGCACACACACACACACACACACACACAAAACACAACAACATCCAGTCATTAGATTCAGCACGTAGTTTTGAATATATAAACAGTGACAATATGTGACATCTATACAAACATGAGTGCTACATTTTTTCTCAAGATCTCATCACTCTTTTTCTACAGTCTCTTTTTGTATTCTCAGGGGACTTCTCTTTGTTTCTCACCTTGTGTTTTCTCAGCTGTAACCTTAGAAAAGAGGGACACCTGAGACACGGCAACGAAAGGAAGTCCCAGTAACTGCAAGAACACTCCGATGATGAACTCAATCAACTCGAATGCAAAACCACCTGATCAAAACACATATCAAATCGAGAATGAAAGTGAGAATATCATTCCAGACAGACAGGCATTCTAGCTAGACAGACAGACAGACAGACAGATAAATGGATGGACTGAAGGATAGATAAATAGACTGACAGACGGACGGATGGATAATTATACTGAGGCATGGATAGACATATGGACAGGTGGACGCATATATATGGACTGATGGAGAGATAAATATATAAAGGGATGCATAGATAAGTGGGATGGATGGGTGGATGGATGGATGGATGGATGGATGGATGGATGGATGGATGGATGGATGGATGGATGGACAATTATATAGAGGCATGGATAGATGGACAGACAAATGGACACATATATAAATGGATGGATGGATGGATGGATGGAAAAAATATTGAGGGATGGATGGACAGATGAATGCATATATAGATGGATGGATGGATGGAGGAAGAGAGAGGAATGCATAGATAGGTGGAAGGATGATGGGTGAATGAATGGATGGATGGAGAGATAAATATATTGAGTGATGGATAGACATATGAACATGGACACATTTATAGATGGATGGATGGATGGATGGATGGATGATGGACAATTATATAGAGGCTTGGATAGACGGATGGATAGATGGATGCAATTTATAGATGGATGGATGGATGATGGACAATTACATAGAGGCTTGGATAGACGGATGGACAGATGGATGCATATATAGATAGATGGATGGATGGATGGATGGATGGAGAGATACATTTATAGAGGGATAGATAGATAGATAGATAGATAGATAGATAGATAGATAGATAGATAGATAGATAGATAGATAGATAGATAGATAGATAGATAGATAGATAGATAGATTCAAAGCAGTTCCAAACTAATAATGCATATCATTGAGTTGGCACCAAACTGAGCAGGCATATTGTGTCTGTCCATGCCCAGGTGTATGCCAGTTTCTCTGGACGTCTGCCACACACACACATACACACACCCTGTGGATTTGCCAGGAAGATGAGGCACCAGACACAAGCCCCGCTGCAGATGAGCAGCCCCACCGCCAGCACCACCCGGTCCTCCAGCACACGGCTCAGCCAGCGCACCAGGAAGAAACCTGCAATTACCTCCACCCCACACAGGCTGTACATCACACTGTTCCCCAGCTCACCGAAGCCAAAGTACTTCTGCGTCAGAGGGGTCACCATGGTCTGGAGACAAGAGAACACAGACATCAACCATTCAGAGCACCCTAGCAACCACATAGCAACAAACTCAGAACAACTAATAGCAAATCTTGCATTAGTAAGAATCACTCTCATTCTTCTGGCAGTATAAAGTAAATGCAAAATTGTAATGTATCTAGCATGTGATTTTTCATATAGAAATTTGATTTAGCGTGAAAGAATAAAAGATAATGAAAAGGAACGTTATGAACTCTATAACCAGTTTGTCATGTATCTAGGTCAGGCAACTGGGAAGGTAAATGTGTGTCAATTTCAAATACCTGATTATATTAAATCAAAGCTTAGATTAGATTACATTAAATTAAATTTATGTTCCTACTACTGTGAGCCTTAATCAATCATAATTGGACAGACACTATTTAGTGGCTCAGATGAATTTTGGACAGTGTGGGGGGTCTGGAGACTGGCTTTCAGAAGCATTGTGCCCATTCAGAGCACATTTTGAATGTAACTTCATCATAAAAGTATTTTTTATTATTATTATTATATACTGTGTATGTATTTAAACTGCTTTATTGTACTATTATTACACATGTTTATTGATTGATTGACTGATTGATTTTTATTGATTTTTTACAATTATAAACTTCAGACTCCTGCTTTTAAATACTCCAAATATTGGCCCCACTTACTTCCAAGTGCTTCATTGTAACTCACTTAGATTTTTTTTTATTGTTATTATTATCATCATCATCATCATCATTATTATTATATTAGTGCTGTCAATCGATTAAAAAAAATTAACTAATTAATCGCATATTTTTCTAAAATTAATCGCGATTAATTCCACCTAACATTAAAGTTTTTAAAAATACTTTTATATTGCAATAATTTTGCATTCAATCTTCAAATGTACAATGTACAAACAACATAAAGACAGTATATTTTTTATATTTCTTTAATGGCATCTTTTTTATGATTGAAGGCCAGCATCACTGATATCAATACTACTGATGTCAATATAAAATAGTTTTTTCCCCTGAATATTTAACCATTGACTGTAGCCAGTCAGCATTACAGTATAATTTAGATCTATACATTTTAACATTTATTAGATTTAACTTCTAATTTAAGTGAACTTAAAACAATCATCACATGAACCTATTATAATAAATTACATATTTAGCTACTTGTGCCCTTCAGCAGAAATATACAGAAAATAAATACTTACCAAACACTAAATTCTAAATTAAATATAGATGAACCCATTAAAGCTATAAAAGTTATTGATTTCCTCTTTTTTTTCTTTGGTTCTTGGATTAATAGACATCACAGCAGCTGGTTATTAGCTTATTTACTGCTATAAATTTAAAAGCTGCTGCTGCTGAACGTGACGCGGATCTGAGTCTTATTTTCTCACAACTCTCTTTACCTTTTCTGACCCACTTCAGGTCTTAAAGTCTCTGCTAATGAGCGGACGAGTTGAATCGGATGTTTTAGATGAGGGAGACAGTGCTAGGGTGCCTCAGGACAGTTTTTAAAACCATTTCAAAGACATGTTCTTAAATGTGGCGCCCATATATAACACATTGCATGCATGCGCTAGTTTAAAGGCAGCTTTAATCGCCTTTTTGGTAACTTCATGCCTTAACTTTAGCGGCATAAGTAGGACATTGCATGCCACGTAGTTTCTTTACCATTCATTTGATGTGAAATGATACAGGCTACAGCCTTTTCCGGCACCTTTGTGCGTGTATTTGAAGAAGCGGCGCCTGAGCACAAATATCTTTCCACTACGCTTTCGTTGACTTTCGCCTGAGCGCGAAGGCGAAGTTAGAGCGAGTCTGAAATGTCTCTCGTTTGATGTGGTCATAAAGACGTTCTGCATCTAAATAAACGCAATCCTTTTCAAGAAAAAAGAGACAGAGGCAGCAGTTGCGAATGGGGTGGCCAACCCTAGCCCCGCCCCTGCGTTTATTGCGTTAAATATTTTTAACGCGTTAATCAGAAAAAATTAATCGCATGCGTTAACGCGCTAATTTTGACACCACTATATTATATATTTTTAGAAAATGAAGTACAAGTCAAAATAATTTTATATTGTACACATTTTAGCAAGTTGCATGTTTTAAAATCTTGTGAGCATGATGTTAACAGCATGTTTTAACACGTTGACATGTTAACATTTTAGCATGTTGCTTGCAGTCTTTTAGTGTGTTTAACATGTTAATCCGCTGCTGTCATATTTAAGCATGTTGCTAGTAGATTTTAGCATTTTGTTGCTGACATATTTCTAACACATTTAAGCACATTGGTAGCATGTTTTCACAAGCTAACACATTTCTAGCATATGTTAGCCTTTTGCTAGCATGTTTTAACTTGTTGCCACTATTTTGCTAGTAGCCTACATTTATATTTTAATGTTACCTCTATGGTGTTAGTGTGTTTTACCATGTTAACACACTGCTAGCTTGTTCTAGCATGTTTTATCATGTTGCTAGTCAACATTTGATTATATTTTGAATTAAGTTAGTATGATATATATATATATATATATATATATATATATATATATATATATATATATATATATGCATATTAGACCATTAGCGACTGTTTCTATGGGCCACGATACGTAAGCCATCTAACATTTTTGGAACAGTCTGCGAACCCTCGAGCGCAAGCTGACTGTGTGCATCTAAGTTATACGCATCTATTACTTTGAATATTCATTGATTATTATGGCGGATGACGTCCAGTTGACCGTTCCAAAATGGGGGACGCGTCAACGTATCTAGAGCGGTCAAACAGGGCATCTATACATATCTATGGTTTTAACACACTGACAGCATGTTTTAAGATACAGCTAAAATTTTTAACATGTTTCTTGCACATTTCTAACATATATTAGAACACTTCTAGCATATTTTAAAACATTTTAGCATGATTCAGCACATTGCTAGCATAGGTTTTGCTAATGGAAATAAGTGGGATCTGTTTTAGCATATTTTAGCATAAGTGTTTAGCTAATAAGTGTTTATCTCCTATGGTCATCTGACAACAAGTGAACCAGCACTGCAACTGGTGCCACCTTGAAAAAATTAGATGCATGACACTCCTGATGAGTTTTACCTCAAGTGCTGTCTGATTGAAGAGAGTGATGAACTGAGCGGTGAGGAGAACCACCACCTCCTCTCTCAGAAACTCTGCAGCGAGAGAGAATGCTATAGATCTTAGGCATTTCAAAGCTGCCAAGACAGGATTGAATATAATGGAGATATCTACCATGCACACACACACTGCAATCATAGAGCAAAGACAGAATGAGCAGATCGATAAAGCTTTTTCAGGCCACTACTCTCTCAGATTAGCACCTCAGATACAACAAAGAAGGAATCAATGCCACACCAACTCAAAACTCTCTGCCAAAAAATACAATACAATAAACACTGGGCTTCACCTTGACTGGCACTGAAGTTTTCAAAGGGGTCAGAGGTGTCTAGAGAGGGGGAATCCGGAGGAGAAGGTGGGAGTTCAGATGAGAACTGGGTCTCAGTTTGTTCTGGATTGACCGAGCCATACGAGTCCTCTGCTGCAGCCCTGTTTTCATCTTCCAGATTCATGAGGGGCTCATCTTCTTCACCTCTGAACTCTCTGAGGGGCATGTTCTGCTCAGGGAAAGAGTCCAGTGGTGGGATGTCCCAGTACAGGACCATTACTGCAAACTGCATAAGCACCCACATCCCGCACATGAAGAGCTGGGTCAAAAGGAGCACAAGGTCAAGCAAAAGCAAAAGTCTCATTAGTTAACATTAGTTAATGCATTAACTAACAATAAGTGAGTAATATATTGTTATTAATCTTTGTTACCATTCTTAGTTAATAAAATACAACTTTTTATTGTTAGCTCATGTTTGCCAAGGTCCATTAAATCATATTTTTGATTTTAATAATGTTTTAATAAATGTTGAATTTAACATTATAACTAAGACTGCTAAATGCTTTAGGAGTATTTTTATAGAATTTCCATTTTAAATGGAACCTTATTGTAATGTTACCATTTTATTTTATTTTATTTCATATTTTTTATTTTACACTTAATTTCATTTTTATTATTATTATTATATTTTTATTATTATACTATTATAATTATATTATATATTTTTATTATTTTATTAGTATATATTTAGTTTTTGCAATCAGCAAAGTAATCGGCTTAAATGGTATATATGAAATATCAGCTGGAGTTCCGGACATGTCTCTGTTATTTGATATAATAATATTAACTCTACTTATGAGCTGAATCACGTCTGTTACATTTGGAGACATCCGAAATGTGCAGTGTTACCACATTCACGTTTTAAGCTGTGTCAATCATGTGCAACATAATGTGTTTCAGAATTCAAGCAAATTAATAAGAAATTAGCCAAAACAGACTTACCCCAGGCGAGGTGTACTTATTTACTACAAATGGACCCAGTTTGAAATCACACAATCTTAGAAAGATATTGAAAGCAGGACCTGAAAGTAAAAATGCACATTGTCTAAATATTAAATGGAAGAAAGTACTTTTGCCACTTATTATGTAGAGCACTAACTCACCGATCAGAAGTCCAGCCTGACGGCATGCCATGACAGCTGCAAAGACTCTTGCTCGCTCATCAGGGAGAGTAGTGCGTGTGAGGAACCCAAAAATTGAGGAACCAGCTCCCGCTCCAATACCTGATGGAAGAATGAAGTAGTTTATATGTGGTGTACTCTGCGTTCATAGAAATATAGATAGTTTGACTTTTTAAACTATATAAAATAAAATAGAAATGATATGTTGCATACAGAAAATTAATACAGTTTTTATTAGGATGAACCCTCCACCTCCCCCAGCTCCACCTGTCTGCTACTGGTATTATGTATAACTATTCATGCAGTATATCTTAAACACACACATGGACAAAAGTATTATGACACACCTCTTAATCACTGAATTCAAGTGTTTCAATCAAACCCATTGGCACTGGTATATAAAATCAAGCACCCAGCCATGTAGTCTGCTGTGAATTTTAGTGTTGATACTGTGGAAGGATGCCATTTTTGCAATAAGTCAGTTCATGAAACTTCTCCCTGCTACAGTTTCTTCTCTATAGCTTTTTTGAGAGCTCTTTTGACTTGCCGTATGTGCTACTCAACTTCAGCATATACATGGTCTACATTTATGTATGTGCAAGCACTCAAGCTAATTAAGTTTTGTTTTAGAGTTTCCAAAGTCTTCATTGTGTTTTAACACAATTTTGTTCCCTACCATACCAATAAGTGACTTTAAACACTAATGTTCAATAGGTGTTGAATATTATAAATATATTTTTTAAATCTTATAACTCAAAAATATCACATTATATATTGACATTACCACTTTTAATAAGCTACCAAACAATTTTTGAAAAACTCTTACATTTGTAAGTAATTACAGTCTCTTGGGGGTTGAATACTTTTGATTGCAATTGTGTGTGTATATATATTTTATAGTTATTTATTATACATAATAGATTCATACATCTAAACAAGTTCTTGTGTCTGGTCAGGATGATTCAACACTGCAGTAATTACAATCTAATGAGAATCATCAATCAAACAACAGATCTCTCTGTTAGTATCAGTTTGATGTCTCAAATTACATTAATGTTGATGGTTTGCACCACAGGAGCAGAGAAGTTCACAAACAAACAAAACTCGTTGAGACTAATGGAGCAATGCAACTTCAAAATATCCTCACCTGCAACAAGACGGCTGGACAGAAGAAGCCATTTTGAATATCCCATGAAATACATGAAGTTTCCTATAAGACAAATGTGTTGCAATGAGCAAACTGATCACAGCTGCACAAGAACAAGGGATATCTGATCTATTTCAAAACCCACATCACATTATACATCTCCGTTCTACAGTACTGACCCACAATTTCAAACACATTGGAGAAGATGATGATGTTCTTTGTAGTTCTGGTCTTGTCTGACCAGTGACCAAACATTGGACCAGACAGCAGCCCACTGAAGCTGAATGCAGATAGACCCAAGCCAAGAAAATAAGGTGGTGCCTCTAATAACTGCAGATATCTCCATATAGTGGGCAGAATGACAGCTGGGAGGGAGAGAAGACAATTTAAACAGTAGATGTGCAAAATGCAATCAATACATTCACCATTTACACATTTTTTTTTTTTTTTTTTTTTTTTTTTTTTTTTTTTTCCCCGGCCTGTCAGTAACACAGATAACACATGACAGTACGTATGTGTAGCTATGCTATCATCATTCAAAGCCTGTCTTTTTTTTTTTTTTTTAGATATTTATTTATTTATTTTTTTTTACATTAATTCATTAATTAATGTAATTTTATATACCCTTTTATTTAACCATACTATGACAGACAAGACCAGGGGACAGAGAAAACAAGAGAGAGAAAGAAGAAAAAAAAAAAAAAAAAAAAACAAACAAACAAAAAAAAAATTATAATGATAATAACAAAAATAATAATAATATTAATAAAAAAATAAATAAATAAATAAAAATAAATAAATAAATAAATAAAAAAAAATTAAAAAAAAGGAATTAGAAAACAAAACAAAAAAAAATTGTGGAGAAAGTCAACAGAGAAGGGGGAGAGAGAGAGAGGAAAAATAAAAAAAAAATAAAAAAAATAAAAAAAAAACAAAAAACAGACAATTTGCTTCGATACCTGCTGACAAAAAGAGAAAACAACAGAAGACACAACATCAGAGAAACTGCAGCAACAACCAACATCTGTATGAATCACAATAAATTCTAAATGTTAAATGTTATTGAGCAGCACGCATAACTAATATTACAAAATAAGTTTTGAAGCAACAGCAGATCAAGACAATGTGTGTCTGTGAGCACCTGTTTTTACACCAATGTGAATGCTTGAGTGTACACCTGTGTGTGAGCGGTTGTGTTCATAAGGTTCCTCCATGTAAATGTATAATAGTGTGTGGGGAACAACAGCCCCATCCCGCAAGGCATGAAGCAGGCACGGAAAAGACCTGGGCCCCAAACATCCGGAGGCCCCCAGGGCACGGGACCCCCAGGAGAACCACCGCAGGGACAACCGCGGCCCCCACCCAGAAAAGGGCAGAGGAGAGCCCGAAGGTGGGTCCTCCGACAGCCACAGTGTAGACGCCCCAGGGTGCCGTGGCGGCAAGCCCGCAGGCTCCGCCGGCAGCCGACCACACCAGGGCAGACCGGCCCCTGGGCCCGGAGATCCAAGGGCCCCCCACCCCCCAACCGGGGCCCAGCAAAGCCAGCAGGGCCAGGCCCGGCCAAGCGACCGCCGAGAGTGGGCCAGCGCACACCCGAGCATCCTGCCCCGGCGCGAGAAACCACCAACGCACCGGCGGCATCCTCCACCGGCAGGGCATGGTAATGGGGTGGGGGTCGACTGAGATGATGAGTGAGGTGGAGTCTAAGGCCCGACCTGACACATAGACGTAGATGAACAAGCACACATATACACAAGCATACGTTCCCACCCTCATGCACGCAAACGAATATTCACACCCTCGCCCCACATGTAGACACACAAAAATGGACACGGTACCCACACTCACACTCCCCATACGCACACTATACTCCTGGATCCAGGCACCACCACCCCCAGAGGGGTAATCAGCGCCCGATCCCGGAGCTGAACCCCCTTCGCTCCGGCGTGGGGACAGGAAGACTACCCCGGTCCCCGCAGCAGCAGAGAAGACCACCAGCCCAGACC
This sequence comes from Tor tambroides, assembly GCA_021397915.2. Classification (NCBI taxonomy): domain Eukaryota; kingdom Metazoa; phylum Chordata; class Actinopteri; order Cypriniformes; family Cyprinidae; genus Tor; species Tor tambroides. Next base: position 272,084 of record JAFVLL020029084.1, on the reverse strand, counting down.
CCCGACCGGGCGGCCAGCCCATCCTCACAGCCCCCAGCCCCGACAGAGAACAGAGAACAGGGGTGTGAGAAAAAAAGACCCCATGCTTCACCTCACCCGCTCAAATGTAGTGTTGGTGTGTGTTGTTCTAAGGTGCTTTAAAACAGGGGAGGGGCACCCTCCACAAACTTGTGTCAGCTCGTCCCCTCCCTAGAGCCCTCAATGTCTATGTGCAACTTAAAATTGAGAAGTGGGCACTGGCACCAGAGGGAAGGCTGAATGAACAGACCGCCCTCCGGATGCCATTCAGTGTACCCACCCCCAAGGCCCTATATGTATGTGTCATGTGACAGTAAGTAATGAGAATGTCTAAGCTGTAATGTGTGATTGAGATGCAGGCGGCCACGAGGAGACAGAGGAGTACCACCTCCCCCGCATCCCAGCGACGCACCCGCACCTCAAAACCCTACCTGTGTGTTGGTGTGATGGAGCGGGAGAAGTGAAGCCTTAGGGATGGGGAGGAAAGCATCAGAGGGGGCAAAATACCCCCACCTTGGAGCCAGCTCCCCCGCTGACCCCCATAAGCACCCCCGTTACCCCAAATCTGCCCAGCGCGGGGGGCCCAGGCCCATCCAGACCAGGGCCCATGGCAGCCCGGGGCCGCCCACCAGACCCCACAGCAGAGGAAAAACTACCCCACCCCCATCATTCAGTCAACTCCCAGACTACATAAGACAGTAAGACACCCAGGTTAAGCCCGTTTTCCCCACCTCTATTGGATCCCCCCCCCCTCCCCGCGGAGGCACCGATGCATCGAAGACCCCCACACCAGGGCCGGGCCCAAGCGCAAGCACCAACCCATGCTCCCGGCGGCACGCCAACCAGGACCCAAGCCCCCCAGGCCCACCATTTACACTTTAATACAGTTTAAGGCTTTCTTGAGGATATTAAGCACTATCGATTCAAACAAGCAATCTTGCTGCATGGATTGTTTGTATTATGAAGAAAAGAAAAGAAAAGAAAAGAAAAGAAAAGAAAAGAAAACTCGTCAAATATACTTACCATATTCCATGCCACTCAAAAGAAATATCAATCCAATAGTCAGAAAAGACAGTTTTCTTCTTTGCTTGTAATCCATCGTAGTGTTTCTGTAGGTTATTTTCTCAGCACTTGATCATTCCTCTTCCTCATGGTCCAATTATTGTAATGAGAGGGATGATGTTCTCCATTACTGGCTCTGGTACGTAACCTCGTCTCACTGTAGGCTATATCTCTTTTTTGTGGGTCATGGCAAATTAATTTTATTCAGAAAAAGAAAAACTATAAGCCGTGTGGTGCCGGCGAGTTTAGGAAAGACTAGGGAAAATTTGGTTTTGATGATTTTACACAAACACACTGTTGTTGTTCAGTGAATCCCTTTTCCTTGAATATGATCATTCAGGTCGCCCTCATGAGTCGAAGATAAATGCCGTATAATGTACTCCTCATTGATGCAGCATTGAAGATAAACAGGGCTCAGACACTTGTAGAAGTGTCTGTACAGAGAACAAGCACCAGAGATCTAGTATTACCTGTGGGCTTGTATCCATTATTTATCGTTTTCAGGTGAAGTGGACTGTAATTCTACTCCCTTAAAGCTGTAGCTTCACTTCTTTGGATCGTTTTTAGAGAAATTCAGCTAATTATACTGACAATTTATGCATATGTCGGGTGACACTTCATGATAACTTCATTAAATAGTCATTAACAAACATGACTGTTTTTTATTATAATACTAATAAAAAACACACTATGGTATTACAGTGAATTTTTGACACTTGACTACATTGGAGTCTTGTGTAATTATCCATAGTAGGTGGTAATCATTCAGTAGCATGATATATCAAAGTACCATGGTTTTACCATCAGTGTACCATGGTACCTCCTGTACATCTTTGTATAGGTGACATTAGAAATGTAATAATAGTTTGATTAATATATTGAATGCATTTGTATTTGAATGTACTTTCCCTTGTAAAAAAGGAGTGTGCTAACTTGTATTAAATGTGAATATAATCTATACTTACAGATAATGTAATATTCATGAAATAAAAAGCTACTTAAAGAGAGCATGCTTTCATGGCTGGGTTTTTTTTTTTGTTTGTTTGTTTTTTTTTTAGAGAAGTATGTGTTGTATATATGTGTTGACTAATATATTAAAGCATATTATTACATGTATTTGCTCATTTATTTATTTAAATGTACTAAATGTATCTTTCTAAAATGTTTAACTACAAATACATGACATACTGTACAAGATTCAATAGAAATTAAAGCATATTTTAATTTGCCATAAATTATTGTCAGTACATTTGACAGTACACTGTAATAGTAATTAGGAAATTCTTAAATAATTATGAAATTACATATAAAGATATACGTAAGTACACTAAAAAAGCTCTAAATTTCAGATAATTGCATTTAATACATGCTATAATACATTTAATAATACATTTTAATTAAGTTGCAAATTAACATGCAACTAAATGTTCAAAACCCTTACATTCAGTTTGCACTCAAGTATATTCTTTTAAAGTATACTATTAAAGTGTAAATTATTTTATTTTCATAATATGCTAAAAGTGTCTGCTAAGAATTATGCAATATTTGTTAAAGACTTCTTAGAACATTTATTATAAAATGTTACCTTTCCATGTTTTGTATTTAAAATTCAATATTTAAACCAATATCACTTTTTTTTCTCTTTTTGTTCTTGTGGCCCATATGTTTATCTCTCATAGAGTTAACAGCATTTGCTTAGCATCCTAATCACATATAATGTACTGCATCAGATATGCTTTTACTGTATATGGACACCATGTTCTGTTTCACAAAGGTCTCTGAAAGTACTTTCATATATACCAGCCAGAGGAGTTATATAACCAACGAACAGCCAACTAATAATACCCTAGTTACTGCCTAACTAGTCATGCCAGAAGGCTTATACTTAATATGCTTTCATTAGACATAAGCCGAAATGTTAACAAAATGTAGGTCAATATAACAATATTTTGACTTTTTACAATTTAATTTCACTATAAACTAAAGCTTAACTTAGCAAAAGGTAGAATTTTTCACTTGGGATAACATTTTGTTAGTCAGTGTTAAATTTAGTTTACTTACTATAAAAACAACTCTGAAAAACCCTAATGTTTATTGTGGTGTTTTAATTAGACGTCATAAAACAGTATGTGTTCCTCACATCAAGTAGATAGGCTACTGTTTAAACAAAATTGTTTCTTTTTATTTTTTTCTATGGTGCTATTTACTTTTGGACAAACTGAACAAAATGGGTCAGGAACCATGATATTTTATTAGACCTATATAAAAATTAACTTTAAGCAAATGACAGTAATTTCACTTTTTTCAGGAAGACAAATCAGGACCGCTAAATCAAACACATATTAGCACCCTGGCAGCCACCTAAATTACTCTTTGATGCCAAAAAAAAAAAAAAAGGCTTCTCAGGTTATTTTATTCAAGCTGCGATGCTTACAGCCTCAGCAGTTGCTGATCAGGTGTACAATGTTGTTCCAACAAATTGTTTACTTTTTCATATACAGTAAATCGTTCATTAATAATTAACATTATTTTGGATAAAAACTCATTCATTATTGATACACTGTTGTGCTCATAAAGCTAAAAGTCCTCAGTTTTGTCATTCAGTGTAGTGAATCGTCTAGTCAGTAATAGCTACATAAAGCTATCATGCACAGAAGAACTCATGTTTTGAGGTAAGATTTGGAACTTACATTGTTTTATAATCTGTGTTACAGGAAAGTCAAGACAATTCCACGAGTTTCTGTAGACGGGGTTGGGATTTGGACACTTTTACATAATATATATATATATATATATATATGCAGGGGTTTTTTTTGGGGGGGGGGGGGGGGTTCATTTGCTTCATTGTTTTGTAGTTTACTTGTGAAAATACAAAAACAAAAACTGTCAGGAGTGCTTAGAGTCCCATAGGACATAATTATGGTCTGGCTGCAGGGGTTCCTATAGAAACCCTCTGTGGCATCCCTGTTCAGGCAAAGGAAAGATATTCCGCTGATCTCATCTGGATGAGAAGAAAACAATCCCTCAAGTGCACTCTGTTGTGCACTATAGGTCTGACGGCTATGCAGAACGGTGCTTCTGTGTCTGGATGTATAGTACATTGACCTTGTCAAAGTGGGGTCAGTGTTGTGTTAATTTAGTGCTGTAACCCATTTAAGGGTTACTTAGTAAGATATAAATGCTGCTGAATCAGTCCCCGCGGGGGTCTTTCAGTGTTCCTGTTAACATCACCCTGCAGGGCGCGCGGCGACGACACATGCGGTACGTATATGGAGATCACATCCACTGCCGCCTCAGTCTTCTCTTTTATTAAAGCTGCTTGTCCAGTTGTGACACTAGTATGAGATACTAATGAATTAAGCATTGAGTTACTCCAAATATAACAATAGCATCTATTTGTTGTCCACTACTGTTTTATATTTAACCTTATATTAACTTAAGTAGAGACTAAAATCATGACGGGATAGTTCACCCAAAAATAAAATTGTCATAATTTACTCACTCTCATGTTGTTCCAACCTGTGAAAAAGAAGTGTGCTTAACTGTATTAAATGTGCAATTGTAGTGTACTTCAAATCTTAAAAATCTATTAAAAAAACTGTACTTACAGATAATATAATAATTAAATAAAAAGGCAATGTACTTAAATGTACTTAAAGAGAGCACACTTTCTTAGCATGTTAAAAAAACTGAACTTTGTTATAATGTCAGATAGTTTAAAATCATTATTTTTAAATAATTTTTTGGCATGCTTGAAAGAGGTACACTTATTTTAATGTGTTAAAGCATATGTAAAGTACTGTACTTGATTATAATTTTAACTGTGGTGTCTTATTTGATGTTACATTAAAAGTTAAATATACTTAAATATACTAAATTTATATATTTAAATACATGACATAAGTTTCAATTGAAATGACATTAAAGTCAGCATGTTAGTACATTTAAATTGTATTTAATATAAATTTAAATTTATAATATATTTTCATTTAATTGTAAATAGCATGCAAGTAACTTTACAAAAACGTTACATTCAGTTTGCACTTAATTGTATTCTTTCCATAATAAGTATCCTTTAAGTAACCCCCTACCCCCCACTTCAAGTCATAAGTCATACATAGTCAATATACATAATATATACAATATAAATAACTATATGCAAAATGTAGATGTTTATATGTATATAAACTCCTCTGAGTTGCTTTTGAAAGTGTGAACTGCTTTTATGGTTCTATTGGTTTTAGGATTGTGTTTTGTTTTTTTGTTTGTTTTTTAGCTTTAGGTTGACATGAATTTCTGATCGTTCTTCTGAATTTCTCCTTTTGTATTTCATGGAAAAATAACAGCATATAGATAAAGTTAAGTAATGTAAAGTTATGTAAAGTTGTGTTTGTTTGATTTTAGGGATGCCTTCTACCAGCAAGCCCAAATGCAGGAAAATGGCAAGTGGAGGAAAGCGAGTGAGATGAAATGCAATGAGAAAGCCAGAGCTCAAATCCCAGAGTCCAGCGTAGGAGAAGACAGAGCCGTTCTCTTGGGCTTCACCATGATGACCTTCTCCATCCTCATGTACTTTCTGGTGGGAATCGTGATGGTGAAACCAAGTCTCTACAGGTTAGTTTCAGGTCTTCAGGTAGACTGCTTATATGCCTTTAAAGAATAGTATCCTTTCATGTTGTCATGTTGCTATCAACACAATGAAATATGATGACCATAAATAAATATGAAATAAATTGTGTGCCAAAAAGCAAGTAATGAACATTCACCACAGTTATTTTTATTATTATTATTTCCTCCATATCTCAAACTATGTAATGTGTTTTATAGCATTCTGTGACAGAAAATCCATTTTAAATATTTTTGGAATAAAATGATATTTACCATTGTTCTTTGTTTTATGCTAAAAACGTCTTATATTTAATCTTAAGCATGTTCCTAACTGACACTGTAGTGCTCTAAAAATATTTTTGAAAAATGCTATACAGCACAGCCATACCTTATTACATTTTTACATTGTAAACCTTCACATCATTTATTTAATGTTTGTGTTTGTAACAGTGACTGGAAACCTAATAACTGCACACTGGTGCATGTAGATTTGGTGGATGAAGTGATGGATTGCCGTGGCATTGATAGCTTTAAATGCCTGCGTGTTTCGGTGAGCAGCACCCCTGAAAAAACACTTCGACTTTACTACGATGAAGACATTGTCAAAAACAGGCCAAAGGTACTGTCATCAGTGTGATTCAGCTTTGACAATTTAATCACCCCGTCATTCCAAATCCTAGGATTTTTTCGTTATTCTGGTTTTGTGGAATATGATTGTAGTGCCGAGCTCCAAAAAGAAAAAAAAGAAAAAAGCACCATAAAGGTACACAGAGACAAAATTTGAAATCTTTGTAGATTTCATTTACAATCTCATTTAAAAGTCTGCCAACCAATTAACATTTAGTATCCTCATATATTTGCATAAACGCAACTTCAAATTAGATTTGACATTTGTGCTTTTATTTATTAATAAACTTTCATTTATGAGTTTTATTTCAGTCTGCTCCTTACACAAATATAAACAGACAAAATTTAAATTTTGTGAAATAATTATTTAGCATAATTCTACAAGTTCCATTTGCATCTTAAAATTCAGACAATCCTACTATTTATTTTATATTTATCTATTTATCTCTTCTTTATCTATGTATTTTAACTTAACTTATTTTATGCAAGGTCACACTAAATAATTATATGATGATGATGATGATGATGAAGATGATGATGATGATGATACACTGAACAAAATTATAAACGCAACACTTTTGTTTTTGCCCCCATTTTTCATGAGCTGAACTCAAAGATCTAAGACTTTTTCTGTGTACACAAAAGGCCTATTTATCTCAAATATTGTTCACAAATCTGTCTAAATCTGTGTTAGTGAGCACTTCTCCTTTGCTGAGATAATCCATCCACCTCACAGGTGTGGCATACCAAGATACTGATTAGACAGCATGATTATTGCACAGGTGTGCCTTAGGCTGGCCACAATAAAAGGCCACTCTAAAATGTGCAGTTTTACTGTATTGGGGGATCCAGGGGGGTCCGCAACACGCAGTGCAACACATCTCCTTTGCATAGAGTTGATCAGGTTGTTGATTGTGGCCTGTGGAATGTTGGTCCACTCCTCTTCAATGGCTGTCAGTTGCTGGATAATGGCAGGAACTGAACATGCTGTCGTATGCGCCGATCAGAGCATCCCAAACATATAAATGGGTGACTGTCACAGTATCTCTGTGCGATAAAGAATGCCATCAATAAATGCACCTGTGTTCGCTGTCACTTAACGCTACGCCTGCCCATACCATAACCCCACCGCCACCACATAGGCCACTCGATCCCTGGCAGTGTGACATCAGCAAAACCCACTCACCCACACGCGTAAACACGGCTGTCTGCCATCTGCCTGTACCCAACAGTAGAAAGCAAGTTCATCCGTGAAGAGAACACCTCTCCAAGAAGTGCTTGAGACGCCATGAATGTGAGCATTGCCCACTCTCGTCGGTTACGACGGCGAAGGCTACCGAGTCAGGTCGAGACCAGTGAGGGCAGCAGGCATGCAGATGAGCTTCCTGAGACGGTTTCTGTTTGGTTTATTGCAGAGAAATTCTTTGGATTACAAGCCGATTGTTGCAGCAGCTGTGTCCGGGTGGCTGGTCTCAGACGATCTTGGAGGTGAATGCTGGATGTGGAGGTCCTGGGCTGGTGTGGTTACACGTGTGGTCTGCAGTTGGACGCCGGTTGGATGTACTGCCAAATTCTGGCTTACCTTTGGAGACGGCTTATGGTAGAGAAATGAACATTGGTCTGGTGGCAACGAGTGAATTCACTACAGTCGTGCCAATTGCCTTCTGCCTCAAACTTGCGACATCTGTGACATTGTGCTGTGATAAAACTGCACATTTTAAGTGGCCTTTGGCCAGCCTAAAGGCACACCTGTGCTATTATCATGCTGTCTGTCAGCATCTTGATGTCACCACCTGTGAGTGGATGGATTATCTCGGCAAAGTTATATAACACAGATTTAGACAGATTTGTGAACAATATTTGAGATAAATAGGCCTTTTGTGTACATAGAAAAAGTCTTAGACCTTTGAGTTCAGCTCATGAAAAATGGAGGCAAAAACAAAAGTGTTGCATTTATAATTTTGTTCAGTGTAAATTACCAATTAATTAACTTAAAAAATTCATCAATATTTTATAATAAAATTTTGAATAACTGAAATTTTGAACATGATCTAAATTGTAATCATGCATGGCAACTATGTATCATAAATGACAAAGTAGCTCAACATTTCAAATGGCTTTTTAAAAAAGTTCTGAAACATTGTTACTGGAGTATCACAAAAACCACGCATGATCTTTAGCAGTAGTTTTATGTTGCATTGACACTACTGACATTAAATTTGTGAGAATTTGTAATTTAAATAAAAAAACAGTTATATATAATACTAGTTTTGACTTATTTCCAGTGAGTCAAAAATACTGTATTTTATGACAAATCTTTTTTGCCTCTTTTATTTATTGTGTTTTTTTTATTTTTTTCATGACAAAAAAATAAGGAGCGGTAATGCTTTAAAAATGAAAAAGACTGTCAATTACTTAAAGATTACATACTGTTCCAAGTTGCAGACTAAAAATGTGTGTGTGAATGTATATATATATATATATATATATATATATATATATATATATAGTTCATTTTTTCAGTCATTGACCATGTAAATGTCAGAAATATCTATTTCAATTTTAGATTTCATTAATGCTTGCCATAATCTCTCCCTCAGTGTTTCTACACTCCGAAATGCCAACGAAACAAGACAGAACAAGTGGCTGAGGCCAATAACATCACAGATGCATTAATAATGAAAGGGGAGAATCTGACATGCTATCTCAGTCCTACACACCCAAATGACGCCATCTTTAGGAGGAAATACACTGTTCAAATGGCCTTGTACTACCTGCTGTGGCCCAGCCTCATGTTGTTTGGTGGAATCCTGCTGGTGGGGCTGGTGAAGCTCAACCAGCATCTTGCTTTCCTCTGCACTGACATCAGTAGAGAGGAGTTACTAGGCAAGCAGAGTAAACTGACGGAGGGAAGGATCTACAGGCTCTTAAGATGGAGGTCCGGAGGCCCCACGGAGCAGAACGACCCAGTTAGATAGAAGATAGTATAATGTGCCCCTACTGCAGTGGGCAGTTTAGTAGTTATAATGACTTTATTCAGTGTCTTATGAAGTTAACATTAGTGCCTTAAACTCTATGGCCATAGCTTTTTATACATTGTGATTGTTCATTATAATCGAATAGGCAATGAACCATTTCAAGAGGTTATAGATGCAGTTAAGAGGGTAATTTCAATGAGCTGAATGTAGAGGAGTTTGTTTCTTCATTGGAACTGATTTTAACCATTTTAGCATTACAGTGAATGGGTGCCGTCAGAATGAGAGCCAGCTGATAAAAACATCACATTAATCCACAAGTAACCCACACCACTCCAGTCCAGCAAGTAACATCTTGTGAAGTAAAAAGCTGCAAATTTCAGTTTGTGAGTGAACTATTTCATTATTTTAATAACGGTGAGCAAAAAAATAGGTAAAAAAAAAAAAAAAGATAATATGCTGACAAAACAGTAAGATTCTTGGCATTTCCTTCAAGCTTTAAACTCAACACAATTCAATGCATAATTCAAAATATGGGTGAAAAATCAATACAGAAAATTTTCCTGATCCAATCAATCAAATCCTGTTGGGAATAAATTACATTTTAAAATATATTTAAATAGAAAATAGTTATTAAAATATTAATAATCAGATTTATTAAAATTTTACATTTAAAATAATATCACAATATGACTGTTTCCTGTATTTTTGTTTAAACAAATGAAAAACCAAGCCCCGTCTTACATTTTTCCTGTTGAATATTTTGTATCACTCAGAAATACATCACATTGCAAGTAAACGGGTTGTGAATGAATTAGTCAAATTATTTTTTTAAAAAAGCTTGTATGAAACGATTCATTATATAATGTTTAATAAAAACTGCTTATGTTATATAACATCATAATATTTTCCATTCAATGAGATATGACATGTAAAAAGAACATTAGTCATATTCATCAGTGAACTAAACATTAACAGATTTCAAAGATTGTATATATTTGAAAAAATATTTAATCAGTAATTTCTTTTTTATTCACTAATTTATCCCATTTAAATTCTTGATTATTCAAATGAATTATTTTTCCAAAAATATTTTATGATAATATTCCCAAGGCTTATAACAGATTAGAAACAGTGTCAAAAGGTTAGATGTTTTAATGTTTGGATTATATTGCATAATTATTCTGTATATTGTATTATTAAAACAGCACTAACTCCATCTGGAATAGAGCAGCAGTTCAGAGATGTGAGTTTGAGCAGCAGTTCAGAGATATGAGTTGTGGTTACAATATAGTTTAGTCATGGAAGACTAACATCTAAATTTCCAGTCAATCCTTGAACAGCAGGAGGCCAAAAACCATTTGAAGAAGAAATGAAAGCTCCTTCATTCACTTCACTATGTCTGTCAAGCACTTTGCCCCTTTCACTTTGGGGCTTTGCCAATTTGTTCACACAGTATAGAAAGGTACTGAGTGAGCTTGACCATGAGTATGATGAGGGTTCCTCCAGATAACATGCAGGAGGGCCAGAAGAGAGAGTGGAAGACCGTGCTGCTGCCATACAGACGGTTCAGGAGGATGCTGCCCTGATGCTCGCTGGAGTCATGGTAACATGTCACCTGCTGGTGCGTCTTCAGATGCTCCCAAATATTCTGGACCATAACACGCAGGACGGTGTGGTCCTTCTGGCATTTTGGCACATAAAAACACTGTGGAAAAACAAAGGCATGAGTTATTTGTTTAATAATATTTATTGATTAATTTGTATTTAAAGAGAATAATAATATAACTTACAGAAATCTCAAAAAGTATTTGAATGGTAGTGTAGATTTAAAAATATATATTTATTATTATTATTATTATTATTTATTTTTCTGAATAAGGTTTTTTTGTGGGGGGGGGCAGTAATACATTTATTCAGCAAGGACACTTTAAATTGATCGAAAGTAATGGTAAAGAGATTTATAGTGTTACAAAAGATTTCAATTTCAAATAAATTCTGTCTTTTGAATATCTCTATTTCATCAAAGAAAACTGGAAAAAGTTACAATGGTTTCAACAAAAATATTAAGCAGAACAGGTGTTTTCAATATTGATAGTAATAATAAATTATAAATGTTGAGTCATTCGAATCAGCATATTATAATATTTTCTGAAGGATCATGTGACCAGTAATGGACGCTGAAAATTAAGATTTGTCCTCACATAAACTAAATTTTACAATATATGTGACCCTGGACCACAAAACCAGTCTTAAGTGTCAATTTTTCAAAATTGAGATTTATACATCATCTGAAAGCTGAATAAATAAGCTTTCCATTGATGTATGGTTTGTTAGGATCGGACAAAATTTGGCCGAGATACAACTATTTGAAAATCTGGAATCTGAGGGTGCAAAAATATCAAAATATTGAGAAAATCGCCTTTAAAGTTGTCCAAATGAAGTTCTTAGCAATGCATATTACTAATCAAAAATTAAGTTTTGATACATTTATGGTAAGAAATTTACAAAATATCTTCATGGAACATGATCTTTACTTAATGTCCTAATGATTTTTGGCAATATTACAATATTATCATTTTACAGTATTTTTGATTAAATAAAGGCAACCTGAGTGAGCATTAGAGACCTCTTTTATATATATTAAAAAATCTTGCTAAACCCAAACTTTTGAACAGTAGTGTATATATAGTGTGAAAGGTTCATTTTAAATTGGAATTTAAAATTGGTTAATTTTTAAATTGCCTGTCAGTCAATCCAACGCCTGCAAATCCAATCTCACGACCAATTCGTATGTATTTTACAAGGTGGCTAATTCGTACAAATTCGTATGACCTCACTCGTACGATTTTGTACAATTTGTACAAAAAACCCCAGTGACAGGTAGGTTTAGGGGCGGGGTTAGGTGTACTGTAGGTCATTCGTACAAATTCATACGAATTGTGCAACTCATAAAATACGTACGATTTGGTAAAAATCGTATGAATTTGTACGATTGAGGTCATACTAATTCGTACGAATTAGCCACCTTGTAAAATATGTACAAATTGCCGTGAGATCAGGCTGGCAAATCTTAAAATGCAAAATGACTGAAAGTGAGCATTTCTGAATGTCTAGTTTTTGGGTTGGCTAAAACTCCTTAGCAACTGGACTGCATAAACTGGAAACTGTCTTCAAAGAATTGATGTGAAATATTTGAGTTTATTGACTCTAACTGTTGAAAATGTTCTATTTGGTCTCAATTTAATCTCACTGCTGTCTAGTAGAAACCACTGAATTAATTCATTTCCATGGTCTTCCCCAGTTCACTGAATGATTGACCTCAGAACTGACGTCCAGCATCTCCTCACTGTGAGAAAGCAGCCCAATGCGGCCGGTGGCGTTCAGGCTGACGTAGACCTGTAGACAAGGGTACTTAGAGCTCCGCCAGCAGTCTGAGCCACAGTTATATGAACAATTGATATCCTTTGTTAGAGTGGAGTTTAGCACAGTGCAGGTGGTTTCATCTGTCAATACACTAGAACACAAAAGAAAGAAAACTTTTAAAAGAAAAAATATTTAAAGTTTGACTCAAAAATAAGGTTTCCATAATGGGTTGAACATTTGTCTGTTATTAGAGTGGAGTTTAACACGGTGGTTTCGTCTGTCAATACATTGCATTTTACACCAAAAAGAAAAGTTTTAAAAGAGAAATACACTCAAAAATAAGGTTTCCATAATGGGATGAACATTTGTGTGTGCAGTACAGCAAACACTAAACCAGCGGTCATAATTATTCAACCCCTATTCAACGGTTCAAGTCACTTATTTGTATGGTAGGGAAAAAAATTGTGTTAAAACACAATTAAGATTTTGGAAACTCTATCACTTAATTAACTTGAGTTGTTACACTTACATAAACTTAGCTCATGCATGTGTGAAAGTTGAGTAGCATATACAGTAAAGTCTAGAGCTCTCAAAAAAGCAATAGAGATTAAACCATTTCAATGCACAGTTATAAGAAGAACACTACACAAGTATGGCCTTCATGCTGGGACACCTCACCAAACGCCACTCTTGACCAAGTAAAACATAAAATGCAGACTTGAATATGCTAAAAATAAATATTTGAATAGACCTTTGAAGTTCTGAAAGAATGTTTTTGGAATCATGTGACCAAACTGGAACTTTTTTTGGATAGATTATTGGTGCAAAAAAAATGCTTATGAGCAGAAGAACATAGAATGTTCTTGAGTGGCCTGTTCAGTCTTCAGTTTTAAATGTGATTAAAAATATTTGGTGTAATTTAAAGAAAGTGGCAACATGAAAAGATTTTCAGTGATCTGGAAGCTTTTGAGGCTAAGATTTATTGGAGAAGCTGGCAACATTTATTGGAGATTATAAAGAATAAAAGACAAAATTTGGGTGTTGAATAATTTTGTAAATGAATGTTTAGGGCCAATTCATTTTTTCATTAACTTTGCATTCTCAGAATCATTGAAATGTGTATTAATAAACTTTCTATAATAGTTTATTGATACCTGGGGTAAATTGTTTTCAGAAAATATTGTTCACTATCTTGCAGGCCAAGGGGGGGGTGAATATTTTTGATCACACCTGTAGATACACTGATGATGCAGTTATTGTTTTAGTTCACAGCTAAATATTATTCAAGCAGTCATGATATAACACTACCTGTCTGCATAAGCACGCACCATGGTGATACAGATCACAAAGTACATCATGACCGAGCTGAACACCATTCCCAAGCCCAGCAGAATGGCTCTGTCCTCCCCGGCCTTCTGCGCCGTTTCTGTCCTTTTTTTGTCCTTTAGCTCATTTCCCCTCAATGTCTTATAAATCACCCTGGGAAAAGAAGTCCAAACTGTGAAATAGTTTATAATTTATAAAATGTATAGTTCCAGTCCTGGGTGCTGATTGGCCACAGATGACATGAACCACAGTCACCCAAATGGCAGTTAAGGCACATAGAAGTAGGTAGAGCAGGTGATAAACAATTGTGCACCTTTGTTGTGTGACTCGTGTTGCTTTGACTCCCTTCACAAAGAACATCTTGTCTGATGCCTGTCAGTGAGATCTGGAAGACCTAAAAACAGAGACGACACACAAACATTTTACATTCTGTCACACCGAACACTGCACTTATGGTAAAAATTTAATATTACATATCTAAAAATGTACATATTGAAAATGATTTGAGATGATAAATTTTCCATTTATGCCATAGTTCCGTTATACAACTCTCTGACTCTCTCATAGTTTAACACATTGTTTGCACAGAAGCCAGTAGTATTGATTTTACAATAGACTGGTTTTACTATGTAAAGAATATATTAACTATTCACTGACAGTGCACTTCAGTGATGCATAAATCAGCAAAGAAAGATGGTCCATAACTTTGTAAGCGCAGTTTCTGAATAAATCTGAGCGGAGATGGCAGACTGAGCAATGCCTTTGCAATATCAAGAGTTTTTTTTTGAGTATGTCTACTTCCATTAAAATCTAAATTTAGTTTGGAAACAAAATCCATTTTAAATAAATATTTCTCAGATCCCTTTTAACATTGACTTTAGACAAACTGAAACTGACCCAGAGACTGACTATCCAGTATGTCATGTCTAGCCTTATTAATTCTGGAAATTGGAAATTATTTGGAACAGGATGCAGATTTATATTTGAATCTACATGCATATGTGCATACATGCATATATTCAGCATCCTGTGGGATGTGGCCTATTCCACTTAACTTAAACAATTCTTAAATATGAATTTTGTCCAATCTTGGTCATTTCTAAAGAGCTCAACTCAAACTATTAGTACTATCTCAACATACAGTGCTCAAACATGATTAGCATGCTTGAATGTGCTCCCAAAACATTTTTTAAGGGTGGCCCATGCGTATTCAAATCAAGTTTATGCTCACTCTTATTTGCAGCTATGAAGAGCAGGTCATTAGGGGGCAGCAATGGAGTTGACGGTTGATAGAGCCCCACTTTCAAGATTGCCTTGTCATTACTCAGAGCATCAGGGCATGAAGGGAATTACATTACTATTACAAGTAAACACTCACGTATACATGCTGTATCGGCAACGTCAACTGTTTCTTAAGCGGAACATGCTTTTGCTAAATGCAGAACCATGCCAAACATAAAGCATTCGAGAGTAAATGCGTTATTGATTCACTGACCCTGGTTTGGAAAACAGCCCAAATCCTTATCCCTGAAACAAGGAGAAGGAGTCTACTTGGACAAAAAAATGCTAAAGCTCTTTCCTTTTGTCCAATGTCATATGATTTTTAAGTAATGAGATGATTGAAAGCACTCAGCAATGAGGGACATACTAATATTTTTACAAGTTCCTGCTGAGAATGAATAGGCCTTTTCTATCACATCTAATCGATAAAGGTTTTTGGTTGATTGAAACGGTCTAAAAACGTTGTATCCATTTGATAAATGGATTTAAAAATCAATGCACACAAAGTCCTGTATTCTTTGGAATTCACAAATAAAATCTACTTTTCATTCACGTCAACGGACAGCAGCTTAGTGGCTTTCCATTATATTTTTCTCTGTCTCACTTGATGTGGCTTTGTAGAGCAGTTGCATTTAACTCCAGGACAACTTGAATCAAAGAAAGCACATGAGTGACAATGTATTTCTGAAACATTTTCCCTTCACGAAATGTGCTCTGGTATCCTCTGAGTGCTTATCAGAAGGCATAGTAGCATTTAAACCCAACATGCATGCTCTGTCTTACTAATCAATATATTTAATCCAAAGCTTTCCGTTTATATCCGTTGCAAGGCCAAGGTCTCTATACATACCTGTATTGATGGATTTGAGCCAAAGTAGAGCAATGAAATTTCAAGAAAGCATGTTGAGTCAATAACCGTCAGCCTTCTCTTGCACCTCTTGAGACCTGTAAGGGTTTTTAAAATACCCGATAATGCTGCTGGCAGATTTGTGGCGTTGTGGGCCGTGTGCCAGAGTGTGAAACTGTGTAGGGCAGCAATTTCCTGCCAAATGATGTGTGGAATGAGTCCTTCCTAGCCGGCCCGACACCCTGACCTTGCCCCTTTGAAGCATGGAGGTGAAGAACTGAACAGAAATAACCATGTGCCACTTTTCGTCAAAGCCCTGTCACTGAGCTTGCATGCATGATTTATGCTGTTTACTAAAGCAAGCATCACTACTACGATTACTCATACTTAGGATTAGTGATTTGATCCCCTAAACCTAAGGGCAGAAACATAAAGCATTTTTACACTATAAAACCAAACGATTCTGAGCATGCTAAGGGAACGATTCCAGTTGCATTTCTATTTGGACATGGTCAAAGTCCCTTTCAAGGCAATTTAGTTCCTGAATGGGGAAATACACAAATGTGCTAAAAAATTATATCATAGACTCTGTTAGTCTCAAATAACACCTAAAAGCTTTATATTGTAGCATAGCACAATGTAGAGCAATGGCTGAGCACAAGTTTTACTAAGGACAAGGCGGTTTTGTTTGTAACTAACTTGTTCAGCATGATTCGTTTGAAACAACTGTCATAGCAGCTGACCTGAAAGAGAAAACTGATTATAAGAATTTAAGAGAGTTCAACCAAAAATTAACATTGTCATCATTTACTCACTCTCACGTTGTTCTAAATCTGTATGAATTCCTTTCTTCTGTTGAATACAAAAGGAGATATTTTGAAGAAAGTTCATATGAGGAAAAAATACTATATGGACGTTAATGGCTACATATCTTCTTTTGTGTTCAACAGAAGAGAGAAATGTTTCACCACTAAAAATTATTTTAGTCCACATCTCAACTATAATGATAATGACATAGAGGAACAATATTGTTAAACTGTTTTTCCACCATTGGTGCAAACGTTTCTAAGAACAATAGAGAATGGTTCCAGTTATGTTTCCACTTGAGTCCGATTCGGCACGGCACGATTACAAACTACTCTCGGCCTGAAATTCTCAGCACAGTTACAGTAGCTCTCCTCCCATAAATTTTGCATCTGAAAGTAAATCATATTAATAAAATCAGTTATTTTATTATTAAACTTTGCTGTGCAAAGTCTGGAATACATTACACTATTTTTGCCCAGATTTTTGCCCCACTTAACACACTGATTTCACAATCACTTGCGAAGTGTATGATGGGTGCAAACTTAGATTTTTTTTTTTTAGTTTCAGACTATGATTCCATCCAGTTGGAGGATCTGAAACACGACTGAAATTTTGAGTCGATTTTAGAACTTCAGTTTGTTCAACTTCGTTGCTAGGAGACGCATGTTTCTGAATGAGTTTGTGCGGGAAACCAATTAAAAGTCTGTTAGTGTCTGATCTTCAGTCGTTCAGTGAATGATGCCCAGTTTTACAAAGTCTGCAAATGTTTGATGCCTAGTGTTTTAAAATCTGCTTAGATTCTAAAAGTCATGTAGTTCAACTGTTCTCTTTCTATTAAAAAAGAAAGATGGTGGACTTATGCCTTTAAAAAGCCAGACGTTCTATTGCCTTATGCTGGAAAAAATGTTAGCTGCCCTTTCCTTGGACTCTGGCTGAAAAACTTAATATCAACCTTGGCTCTTAAAAACTTAAAAACTTATGTACTAAGAAAGAAAGCATCTAAAGTTTACGATATCTGGGCAGTGTTTTTGGACTTTGTTGAAAATATAGACATTGAAGAGGCTCTGGATGTGTTAAGTTATGCAGTATTTAAACTAACATGAGGAATGTATGGTATTAACTGTCATATGTTTATGCCTTTTTTATATTATAACACTGCCAGGGGAAAAAGTTCAGTTCAAAATGTGTATACAGTGTGTAAATGATATAAATCCAACAGAGAAATTATTTTTTAAAAAGTTGTGTTGGTGATTACAGCCTTAACTCATCCTGCACCATTTGTGCAAGACATGGATAACATTAGTTGTCTATTATTTGGTCAAGAATATGGCGGATCATAAAAGCATACTGCCAAATATTAAAAACAATGCAGCTTTCCAGAATGCCTAAGCAACCATATAACAATATGCTAAATAACCAACCATTGATGACAATTGAACAAGCAAGCACCACTCTTGTTTGTGGCTACATTATCAAAAATGCATTATGTCGAGGATAAAGATGAAACTAAGAAATATTCGGTGACAATGACAGCAAGCACTTCAGTGAAGGATCACACATGTCAAACATGGCTTTATTTTAACCTCCGTGAGACAGCAGGGTTTCTTTGCTGACTAAAATTCTCTACATATCTGAAAGATGACAGATATATCATTTTGTCCCAAGGGCAAACTGATGAGAAGAAGCCAGAACTGCTGTGCAAGAAGGCACACTCTTTTATCTCAGTGCAGTCTGTCCATGTGAATGCACACAGAGATGATAATTGGACTTTTTGATGGTCTCTTTTAAATTCTGAAATCCATTTAACACTTTTCACACTTCGTCGCAAATGGAATGGAGTCAAATCTTTTCATTTTCCTTTTTTTCTGCAAAGAACCCATGTCTCAAAATGATGCTATCTTTGACTTCAACTTCATCTCTGTATACTCTGCTGAGGCTGACTAGTTCTTTTTGCGGAAAAGTACTACATCCACATTATTTTCTAGATTAAATCAAACTTAGAAATCCCAAATCTTTTATTTAACAATCAGACCAGTCACACACCCTTGTGTGCTTTACAGTGTGTTGAACAGATGCTTAACGGTGGACATTTACACCTGTTGCTGGCAATCATTTTTTCAGCTTCTTCTCTTTGTGTGCCCATTCAACCCTCTGAGAAATGTGCCTGTCCTTTTCCAAGAATGTTCCAGGTAGTATTTTCTGCCTATAGCGTTGGATTATTATAGCATCATGGACAAGTGTTCAGATGAGTTGAAAGGTCTTTAAAAAGTCCTGTCTCATCATCACAAAATACCACACATTTCAAAACACAGACATGTCAGTTGGTTTTGTAAATATCCTGTGGCCCCACAACAGGTTTGTTGGCTTCATCTTGTTTCCCGCGCTCCCCACCAAAGGTCTGTTGTGGCAGAATGTAGAGGTATGAAAGTCCTCAAAAGGGCAGATTAATTTATGGCATCAACAAATGCACGTGCACAGCTATCCACAGTGATATATTTAGAAAAGTGAATTCCACTCATTTTACGGGGCTCCAAAGTTGCAAAAATACACAAAACTACATAGACTTGCTTTAAAGGGATAGTTCTCCCAAAATTGAAAATGACCCCATGATTTACACACCCTCAAGCAATTGTAAAATGACTTTCTTCTTTCAGATGAATACAATTGGTGATATATTAAAAAAAATGTCCTGGCTCTTCCAAGTGGGGGTTAATAAAGACCTTCTGAGCAGAATCGTTGCATTTGTGTAAGAATAATATCCATATTTAAAACTTTATAAACCACAACCTCTAGCTTCCACTGTCGTACTGGGGGTGTTTCAGTGGATGACGCAAATTTGAAAAAAATGCGAATTTCTACACTCTAAAAAAAATGCTGGGTTAAATACAACCCAGCACTGGGTAAAATATGGACGAACCCAACGATTGGGTTGTTTAGACCCAGCGGTTGGGTTAAACATTTAACCAAACTGTTGGTTGAAAACAACCCAGCATGTGTTCTATCCAATATTTACCCAGCACTGGGTTGTATTTAACTATTTTTTAACAGTTTTAGAGTATATAGGAAAAATGTTGGAGGATTTCAATATAAGCCAAGAGGAGACTGGTTTTCCTTTCCTGTAAACAAAACTTGGTTCTCGCGAGACTAGCGTATTCTCACTGGAGCTTATGCTATGCTTACGTCCTACGGCATCCGCTGGAACGCCACTCTCTCGTGAACACGCATAAGACCGTTAGCAGAAGCTAGAGATTATGATTTATTTGTATTCTTACACAAATGCATAGATTCACTTCAGAAGGCCTTTATTAACCCCCCGGAGCCACTGTGTAGTACTTTTTATGATGGATTTATGCACTTTATTTTGCTTCAAAACCTTGACCACTACTCACTGCCATTATAAAGCTTGGAAGAGCCAGGGCATTTTTTAATATAACTGATTGTATTCATTCCAAAGAAGAAAGTCATATACACCTATGGCTTGTGGGTGAGTAAATCTTGGGTGAACTATCCATTTAAATTTCGGTCAGTTACAAAAAATGTTATCATATGACTAAAAACTTGACATTATTGTTATTCTGTCAATTAAATATCACTTGGTGCAGTACATTTTATATATTGCTGTACAGCATTTAGGGTCATTAAGATTTTTTCATGTTTTTGAAAGAAGTCTCTAATGCTCACCAAGGCTGCATTTATTTGATCAACAATAAAATATTATTGTATTTTAAAATAATACGTTTTATTTTGATTTATTTTAAAATGATTAACTACATTGAATTTCCAGCAGTCCAGTCTTCATTGTCACATGAACCTTCAAAAATCATTCTAATATGCTGATTTGGTGCTCAAGAAACATTTCTTATAATTACCAACGTTTAAAACAGTTGCGCAGCTTAAAGATAGTTCACCCCAAAATGGAAATTATGTTATCATTCACTCACCCTCAAACTTTTCCAACCCTGTTTGAGTTTCTTTTATCTGTTGAATACAAAAGAAGAAATTTTGAAGAATGTTGGTAACCAGTTGACGGTATCCATTGACATCCACAGTATGGAAAAAACACTTGGAAGTCAATAGCTACTGTCAACTGTTTGGATACCAACATTCTTCAAATTATCTTCTTTTGTGTTCAACAGATTAAAAAAAAAATCATACAGGTTTGGAACAATTTGAGGGTTAGTGAATGATGACATAATTTCTATTTTGGGGTGAACTATCCCTTTAATATTTTTGTGGAAACCGTGATACATTTATTAGCAGAAAAGAACAATTGAAATGGAAAATCTTTTTTAACAATTGTTTTTACTATCACGTTTGACCCATTAAAATTGGTCCTTGCTGAATAAAAGTATTCTTTTTTTTTTTTTAAATCTTGAATTAGATTATTATCAGTTATGTTTTATATATTCTTGGAAATAATAGTTTCAACTAGCATTATGATTCAGGGAGAGAGAAACGAAATAGAGTTGAACTGAGGGGGTAAATAGGCTTAATGCCATTTTGTACCACTGGGTGTCTCTGTTGGAGTTCATGCCTGTTATTTCAATACTGGCTAAAGAACACTAATAAGTTTGTGTGTGTGTGTGTGTGTGTGTGTGTGTGTGTGTGTGTGTGTGTGTGTGTGTGTGTGTGTGTGTGCTGGTTCTATATTTGGGTGGAGTTGTTCCCTTTTCTCTCAACTCATCATACCTAAAATCACCATTACTATTTTAAATCTAAACTTAATTCTTAGGTCAAGACATTAATCAAAGAACTGACAAAACTGGTTACAATATGCTGAAATGTTGTTTTGAGTCCAATCTGACCTGCTGAAGGAAAGAAAATCCAAGCATAATTTGTTGTTGTTGAACTAAAGGCCTCTCAGTTGCAGCAATTACATATTTTTGTTTTTATATATAGAGACATGCTGGGTATGCAATCTGTATCTACAGTGTATTTCTGGAGTGCTGCGAGTTATGAATGTACTGCTATTTAAGTGTGCCATCTCCTCGTACCATTCATTACTCAGACATAATATTTCAGGTTAATGGTGCGTACGCCAAGTTTCACAACACTGTAATCTTGGGAACACACGGCTCTGGAAACCATCCATCTAGTAGTTATTGTGATGCCAGACTCAGACTTCGCTGCTAAGACCGATGACCTTTCCATGATCAAAACCGAAGTCACATTTAGATGGATTGGGCAGTTTCACAGCTTGGTGGTGCATTAAATCTGGGGTTTATGTGATGCAGCATAATGGCATAATGGGGCCTGACACAGACGTGCTTGGATTTTAACACATCGAATGATTGTGTTTCTGATCTGAATTCATCTCTTATCAATTTGTTTGAAATTACATTGATTTTAAAGTCATTTTAAAGGCCACATTTTCCCCTGCTTGCCAGAAGCATTGCTCCTGCTCTCTCTTTGTTGGCCAAAACAGTCCCACAACTGAATTGCAAAGGTCTTGGTAATTAGGGACAACTGTGCAAGACAACCAAAATGCATCGCTTACAATTCTAATTAAACTGACAATATGTGTTTTGATAGGAGAACAGTGGCTGAGAATCTCATCCAAATGTGTGCTGTTTCACTCCACGCTAAATTTGGTGTAAAATGGATAATCGTGCCTGGCTCCGAGTGTTCCAGTTTTTACTCTCTCTTTCCCCGCTTTATGTTCCAGCATTAATTTGATTGCCTCATTTACAGCCAGCGCCAGTGCTGTTGCCAAGGATACAGGAAACACTTTTATTGGTCTGTTTGTATCCAATCTTTGTATAAAGCTGGTATTGAAGCGTGAAAAACTCTACAAACATCTGACACAATTGCCAAGGGCATATATTCATGTAAGAGACAATCATCAAGGACAGAATTATTTGCACATAAGCCACTCTGAGCGAGATAAAGGGGCAAACCTGATTTTTTTTCTTTTTTGTCCTTTTTAAAGCACAGCTGTTCTAATAACAGCAGCAACACATTAACTACTCACTTATTAAAGGAATAGTTCACACAAAAATTAGAATTTGTTGAAATTTTACTCACCCTCAGGCCATTAATGATGTAGATGAGTTTGTTTCTTCATCGGAACAGATTTGGAGAAATTTAGCATTGCATCATATGCTCACCAGTGGATCCTCTGCAGTGAATGGGTGCCGTCAGAATGAGAGACAAAACAGCTAATAAAAACATCACAATAATCCACAATCAATCCACACCACTCTAGTCCAGCAAGTGACATCTTGTCGGCAAAAAGCTGTGTTTCTAAGAAACAAATCCATAATTAAGATGGTTAAACTGGCCAAAACACAAGTCCATAATCCATAATAATGCTTCATCCAGTATCAAAACCCACTGACATATTTGTTTAGAACTGTCTTGGGCTGTTTTCATGTTTGATCTGTGCATATTTCTTTCCTGATTCAGACAAGATATACAATATTATGTATAGAGGAATTATGGAAGGTATTTTAGCTTAGTTAAAAATGTCTACAAACACACAGTTTTTATTATTGTGATATACTGTGATGTTTTTATCAGCTGTTCAGACTCTCATCCTGACGGCACCCATTCACTTTAGAAGATCCATTGGTGAGCTAGCGATGTAATGCTTAATTTCTCCAAATATCTTTTGATGAAGAAACAAACTCATCTACATCTTGGATTGCCTGAGGGTGAGTACATTTTCAGCACATTTTCATTTCCGGACAAACTATTCCTTTAAAACAAATTAATGAGTGATTGGATTGACCTTTACTTTTAGGGCTGTCATATTACAGAGAGAGGGAGAACAGATTGCATGTTTATTCAGAAATCAATCACTCTGCACAGTACAAATTATTATCAGTATAAAATCCAATAAGCCAATCATTACTTGGCACGTGACATTCAGGATTTAATATGCACTGATACAAGTACTGCTTCCTATATAAATATATCCCAGATAAATTTTAGTAGTGTCCAAAATGTGGTCCTTATATAATGCTCATAAACACTGATCTCATCATAGCCGCCTGTCTGAGAACAAATTAAAGAGCAACCACAAAATGATAAACAGTATGGATCATGTGTCAAGCAGTAATTCAAATGGACAGCATGCATGCTGGTGGTTTATCTGATGGGTTCAAAGCTCAGTCCTATCCTATAACACCTTTCCCAGCCAGCAAAGATATTTCATTGTTGTGTCATCATCTCCCAAATATAGAGGGGAAAAAAAAGCTTTGTGCAGGGGCTCCTAAGTTAAATTAGGCCAGACTTATTTGTGTGTGTAAATATGATTTTTTTCCAGCTATGGAGGGGGAAAACAGTTCTAATACTCAAGGGACTGATTGTAAGTCACGGGACTACTGCGATGCTTTTAGAAAACTTATGGTATATTGAAAATAGCAGTGTAATACGCAGACCAATGATGTAAGTCTGTTATTGAATGACTGAGCAGAGGAGATTGTGGGTGTGGCGGAATTGCATGCAGTGACCACCCAGGCAAAAATGATTTGTTTCAGTGGTGGGGGTTGGGCGTTCAACCGTGTTGTTGAACATCAATCCGATTTTATGAAATTTAACAACGTTTTATGTATTTTTGAAAATAGTTGACTTTGAAACTCAATACGGCACAAATCAGAAGGCTTCTATTACGATTTAATACCGCACATCAACATTTCGCTTTAATAAGCATTCTCCCGCATTTAAAATGTGTTTAGTAATGTTTAATCCGTTTTTGTTTAATTTACCTGTTTGTGTTTTTTTTTTTTTTTTTATTACTATTAGTATTTTATTTATTTTTTTGTGATTGGCAGGAAGCCCCGTTGGCCTAATATCTCATTTTCGCCTGGAAAGTCTCCGCCCTACTGCTAGTCTGAGGCCGTCGGCTTCCTCTGAAGCGCTTGGCTGTCCATAAGCTGCTAAATGTTTCTTTTATTCCTTTATATTTCCTACAAACAAGCAGGAAAATAGATATTATTCGAGGACAGAAGTATCACTGTGGAGTGGAAAGGTCGAGGGATACCCTTCAGGCGGATCTGTGTCGGCGCTGAGGC
The DNA here is from genome assembly GCA_021397915.2 of Tor tambroides. Lineage (NCBI taxonomy): Eukaryota > Metazoa > Chordata > Actinopteri > Cypriniformes > Cyprinidae > Tor > Tor tambroides. The sequence goes on along the minus strand of JAFVLL020029084.1, from coordinate 247,152 downwards.
ACATTTGTTCAGTACTTTAGCTCCAGAAGCTAGCGGTTGACGAGACTGGAAGCATCGGCACGAGTAAGACGAGCCTCTCCTTCGCCCCAAACACATCCCGTAACCCAGCTGTGCGCGAGCTGGCCGTTCCGTTCTCCGTTTGCGATTTTAGATGGCTGAAACGTGCTTATAAACCATTAGAAGTGTTGCTTTTGCAGAGTGAAACTGCAGCGCGTGCGGCCGCGCGGTGGGGGATGGGCGCCCTGGTTCCTCGCGCCGTGCACGCGAGATGGACGTTGACAACAACTAGCTTTTATTCAACCGACTAGTTAGCAGCGTTGCTATGGAAGCAGCCACGTGCTGGAACTAGAATCGCTCATTTTTTGCATTTGTGTTGGGAGTCTGTTGTTTCCGGTGACGTTTAATCCACGATGCGCTTTAGCCGTAAGCTAATAATCGAATGACATGCTATGGCGCTTCCGGCAGGGTTTTAGCGTGACAGTTGTTACGATCAGATTAAAAAATATTAGTATTCAGGTTTTTTTAATTATGCATTTAATTATGTTTTATTAACTAAATGTATTATTGTGTTTTATTAGGTAATTTAACATAATGACCTGTTTAACTCTACCTAACTTTTAATTGTACGGGTTTCTTTTACTGAAGACTTGAATAGAGACAATACAGTCGACCTGTTGAGGGGCGTTTGTCACATAGTTTAGCAATGATGATGTATATTATTATAGCTGCTGCATAAGTAGGATTTTGCTCTGTGATGTAGCAGTATAATATTGCGTTGTTTATTTTTGTCTGAAGGACAAGGACATTTAGCTATTTGATACAAATGCAAAAAATTAGATTAGTTAATAAGTTTATTGGTTGAGTATTAATGAGTAGAAAAGCAATGTAATAATGTTGCCTAATAGAAGCTAAATATTTTCCTAAATAATATTAATTGTCCATAGTGTAAATAGGGTATTAATACAAGGAACTGTAAAGATGCCTTTAAAATTTCTGTGTGAGGGTCCCTTACATGAGGATGATTATATTTCGGGGTCCTTGGTGGCATCTAAAAGAGTTAAAACCCCTGCTCTAAATGACAGAGAATCACATGCCAACAGACTTTCAAGTTGTTCCAAACACACGACTCCAAATATCAAAGGTGTTTCATATCCTCAGACTGATCCGTGGAAGTCTGAAATTTGTCAGCTCTGACTGGCCAAAAACTGTAGACTGGCTCTGACTTTCAGCAACTAGCATAGACTCGTTCAGACTGAAAATCGGGGCAAAAGTCTCTGCCGTTAATGAATGAAATCTGAAAACAATCTTTTAATGTTTTATCTTCCGTTGTGTAAAATAAATGTTAAGTGCACGGTTGAAACTGTAAAAACAAACATTACAAGCAAATTTTACTTGAGTGTAGTATAGCGGAAGCTGTTATATTATTTGGCTATTTTGAGACCACAGTGTTTCCCCTAGGTTTACGGCTTCCGTTTTCATTTTTCTGGACTCCTTTTTAGTGGTTAAATTCAATTTTATTAATCAAAAAGCGTGTCTAAATTAAAATCATGAAACTTAAACAATTTCACATCAATTTATTAAAAGTTTAACACAAACTACATGTTTAGGGCCCTATGAAATGTTTTATTCTTTCCAACCTTATGTTTTATTGTTACCAAATTCTGTGTTTTAGCATGTCTAATTATTTGAAAGCAAAAAACAAGTTTAATTTATTGTTACAATAGCCTTATGATTTTTGTGTTTACATTTTAAAGGCATAAAACAGTCATTTAATTTCTTTTAATTAAAAAAATTAAACCAATTTTATTTTTTGGAAAATAAAGGGGATTTAATATTACAATTAAAACACTGAAGAAATATTATATGATTATTCCTTAAAAATAAGGTTTTAATAATTTTAGTAGTAGTAGCCTATTACATACCAGTGTTTCCCACAGGATTTTGTGAGACTTGTGGCGGCAGGTGACGTCACATATTAATTTGCATATTTATGACGTCATTGCGTCAAGTTTGCGTTCAGACGAGTTTTGGCATTTCAGATCTGTTCTACTCTATGAAATATCACATACTGTAATACAACGGAATGCCCAATAAAGCTGTTCACATTATATTTTTTGTTGTCATGCATAAAACAAGTATAAATGGTAAACACGACCCATTAATACGTTAACCAGGAATCACTCTCACTATACTCCTTAAATCCTGATTTATAATCGCGACATCGTCTGATAAAATCAATATACATCTAACTTACACTAAAAAGTGACTATATGCGGTGGTTTTGGATATATAACTGTTTTGTCTCATTCAGCGCACTGCCCGCGTCTGAGTAACAAACTATGCGCATATTAACAGACAAATTATGTTCATATTTAAAAGTCCAAACAGTCAGTAAGCGACAGGTGCTTGGAAACGCTGTTTTGTAAATGATTTATTGACGATTTTGCTGCGTTACGGCCAACTGAAAGCGCTGCTTCTCTGCCGCTCACTGCTCAGAACAGACGCCGAGAGAGGCGACACTGCGCCGGGAGAGTCAGACCTCGCGCTCGCGGGGCAGTACCGGCGACATCTTCCAACTGAACGATAGCTAAGGTTTTTTCAAAAAAAAAGTCGCAAGGTTTGTCAGTATGTAACCGTTATGGGAAAAAAGCCACCAAAAGGGTCTGAAAGTTGCTAAATACTGTGCTGAAGTCGCGCTCGTGTGTGTGAGACGCGGGAGCTGATGGCAGCGGGCGGTGGATATTGTTGCGGCCCGCCACAAATAAATCAACGTATGGGAAACACTGGAGATCGTTTGTGGGAGTGTCAGTTCTTGAGCACACAGAACGAGCAGCACGAAACACGTAGGGCGAGGGGAGATTTTCCAATAGTAAATCGATCGCGGATGGTTTCATTATCTCGGGCGGATAAAAAAAATGTAAGAGATAATAATAGTAATACAAACAAAAATATTTCACCAAATATACTTGGGCGGCCCGCCCAGGTAAAGTCTATGTGTGGGAAACACTGCATACATTCTACTGAACAATAGTAATATATATCTGCTGCAATGTCTTCAAGTTAAACTTAACTTTTATTTTGATGGGTTGCCGGGAATACCTTTACATACCCCCTGATATAATGGCAGGGGAAACACTGGATCATTATTGTGATTGGGGTAAATACTGTGCCCTGTCATTTCATCAAGAGTCAGTTCCAGATTTTGAGGAAATTTTATGCACATCTTATTAGATTTGTGTCAGCCATTTAAAGCCCATATCTGTCAACCACTAGTGCAGTGCAAGTATCATTCTAGTAGTTTCAGAGGCTCGTTTTAGGTTGATCTCACTAACGCAGCATTGGCTGCCAGTTCAGCGGTTTGACTGCTGTGTGATCAGAGCCAGACAGAACAGTCAGATCCGGAGCCGCAGTACAACTAAAGCGGAATAGGTCACAACCTGCCAGCGTATCAGATACTTTACACAGACCACACCTGTGTCTGTGTGAACTTGACACTTATGTAATCTTTATGTAATTTTATGATTATTACATTTTGTGATGAGTACTTTCTGCTTGTGCTTGAAATGTGGGAATAGAGGAGTTAGCCTAAATTAGTTTCTTTTGAAAAGAAGCACAGTGAATGGCCAGGAATGTTGTAGTTGTCTACGATTTTATACAAACACCATTGAATTAATTTTAAAAAATCCGTTTCCAGAAATATAAAATGGAAATGTGAAATAGCTGGAGGTTTTCCTCTAAACTGTGATGTGTGTAGATGATTTGTTTAAAGCTAAATGATTCTGATGTTAAATGACAATTGCCAGCTGAGTTAATGGATGATGTTAACAAACATTTTCACTTGTATTCTGTTAAACTGTTGCCTCTTCTTAATGAAAGGGAAAAAATAAAAGACTGACTGTAAATCTGATTGTATCTAATACATTGTCTTTTATTTGCAGGCTGATTTGACTTTGCTCCCATGGCTAGCAAGAGTATGAGCATCTAATCCACACTTGATATCATGGTAAGCAAGTGTCATACTTTATTAGCAGGGATCCTTAAAAATCATGTTTCAAATTTAACCTTGCAAAGTCATAAGAAGTCTTAAATATCCTTCATTGCATAAAAAGTAGTTTGAAAAGGTCTTAGATTTGGTGACAGAATCAAATTTTGTATTTGTGTTGGACTTGTGCAAGCTGAGTAACTGCTGTTGAGATGAATGTGTATTTTAAAAAAACACTAAAAAAGACAGTTTTGCTATCTGAATAATCAGTACTTTTTTTCTTCAGAAAACAAATGCTCTGGTCTGTGATTACTATGACTGTCTGATAAAAGATTTTAATGTGAAGACATTTAGCCAGACTGATCTTACACTGCTTAAGAATGTTATGTTGTGTAAGCACATTTTATTTGATTGTCAATATGGAAACCGTTGCACTTTCGGGCTGTTGACACATCATAAACCACAGGGAGGCATGTAATATGATGGGTTGCTGTTTTACGTGAAGGCTTATTAGACTGTGAAAGACGCTTAAAGACCAAACAAGAGGCTGTACGAGTGTATCTGGAGTATTTCCTCTTGTTTAACACATACAGTTCTTCCCATCGCAATATCCGTCCCTACTGTGTAGCTTCCTAACAGTTCTTTCCAGTGGTGAACAAATGGCTGGAAAATTTCCCCAGGGCTCAAATGGGCTTCCATGAGAAAGTTCAGTTGAGGAGGTCAGGTTCAGTTCTCTGTTTGGTTAAAAGTTTGCGTTGTTTGTGTACTGAGAGCAAGTTTACTACATCTAGCCACCTTTGCTGGGATTATATTAAAAAAATTATAAAATTTAAAAAAATAATAAATTGTACAAGCTAGTCAGATTTACTACTTATTTCTACCTATCTATCTATCTATCTATCTATCTATCTAACGAATACTTAAAACGTATTTATGTCAGGAAGTTACAAAATATAAAACCTTGAACTTTATTTTATATTTTTTCACCTTAGCAAAAAAAAAAAAAAGTTAAAGCAGCAGGCAAAATTAAAATCCCAAAATTATAAAGAAAAACATGACATAAGTAATGTGCATGACTTGTTAATAAATGACAGATAATAAAAAAATGGTTGTTTTTAGTTGTTTTAGAATTTTTTGAGCTATCAGCTCAGCTGGTGAAAACTTTGGTAATATTGTGAAATGTCATACAATTTAAATGATCTGTTTTCTGTGTTAATATATTTCATAATAAAATTTAATCTCAAATCAGCATCCTTACTGGTTTGCTGCTTATTTTTTGGGAAACCATTTTTTTTAAAGTATTGTGTTTTAGGATTCTTTGAATAGAAAGTAAAAAAATATTTTTTTGAAATAGAAATCTTGAAACATTATACATTCATGTCCTTGCTTTATGAAAGTATACATTTCTTTACAAGTTGGTGTGTACTATATAGAGTGAGCCCAGTAATGTCAGTGCTCTATGCTGTTGGTGAAGCACCGTAACACAACATGCCTTTGTTTTCCAGGCTTCACTCTCGCCTTGACCTCTTGGTTCACCCAGGATCCAAAATGAGCATAAGCAGTGATGAGGTCAATTTCCTGGTCTACAGATACCTGCAGGAGTCAGGTGTGTATCTGATCATTATCTGCACACTAGCACCCTAGAACCCACATTGCATACTAAAAACCACTCAGGACAATAGCAACTGCATAGAAACTCCTTGGCAATTATCCACATCTTGACGGTGTATTTTGAGCAAACATCACACATGTTCATGGAATGTAAAAATGTGATTTTTTTTTATTTATTTTTTTTTTTTAATTATTATCATTATTATTATTATATGCTGTTCTTTTAAAGTTGTCAGAACTAATACCAGTGGTATTTCACTATATAGTTCACTTTAGTGAACTATTTCAATAATTTATCCCTTCAAACTCATTTAACGCTTTCAAACTAGAGTTTACAGATTGTCAAAAAAAACAAACGCTGCACATCTATTGATTTCAATGGGAATAGTGCACTGTAATGACAGAGAGTGAAACTTTCAGCCAGTCAGTGTTCAGGTGTAGGCAAGTGAAAATTAAATGTGCTAAACCTAGTCTTAACCTTTAACCCAAACACTGGCAAGTGAAATCTTAAAAATTTATTAGCCAGTGGCTAACAATAGACATTTAGTCATTTAGTTGACAAAATTGGGTCAGGAGGACTGTTATCGATTATGTAACATTTTTACAGTTTCTTTATTGACTTGGAACCAGAGTACCAATACTTTTGACCTCACTATTCACAAATACTTCTTCCTAAATGGTAACAGGAGCTATCTTCCTTTCCCCTGCAGGCTTCTCCCACTCAGCATTCACCTTTGGCATAGAGAGCCACATCAGCCAGTCCAACATCAACGGAGCTCTGGTGCCCCCTGCTGCCCTCATCTCCATCATCCAGAAAGGCCTGCAGTATGTGGAGGCTGAAGTCAGCATCAATGAGGTCAGCGCTGGTACCACTACCAGATATGGATATTTCGCGGTTTTTCCATTACATATGCAAGATGCGCTCAATCTGAAAAAATGTGCTCAACCTTCTTGTACCTATTGTGTAATTTGTCACAGGACGGTACTCTGTTTGATGGACGACCGATCGAGTCGCTGTCGTTGATTGATGCAGTGATGCCAGACGTGGTGCAAACGAGGCAGCAGGTGTGAGCAAGGATAAGCTGGCTCAGCAGCAAGCTGCCGCCGCTCTTCCAGCACTCATTGTAGCGCCACAAGTCAAGAACGAGAGAATACGTGCCAGCTGGAGAGGAGAACGGATCTCACACGCTGTCTAGTAAGCTCACACTCTACATTACTTTGTCAGAACTGTTGGAATTGTCAATAAGGAATACTATTTAGTCCATAACACGGTTGAACCTGTGACTTTACCAAAAACCACAAAAAAAATTGTCAGCATTTACCTGTCCTCATAAGGGCTTTTCACAATATCAACTATTAAATATAGCTGCAAGCAGCAATGACGGGGCCAAGCACATCAGTGGCAAAATGTGAGCTGCTTACAGCATGGCCAGGACCAACTTCAGCAATGAGTAACTGAAGCCATTTTAAGATTATTGTAGTCCAAATGGCTGAAAAATAATTTAAAACTACTAGTAATAAGATTGAATGTCTTTTCACTTTTGACCAACAAGTGGCACTGTTATCAAATTGAAGTAATGTGTTCTATGTGAGGTGTCAATATCCCAAAGCATTGCAGAGATACAGCCTCAAGTGTCATTTTGGCATCATGCCTGAAGTTCGTTGCTGTGGTATGCAAAAACCGTTTTGTCTATCAACACAAAATCCATAACTTTTTGTCAGCATGGTCTGAAGATATGATTTGATTTTGGTTAAAATTGGACAAACGGTAGAGGAGTTCGAAAAAGTAGGTTTTCAACATAAATCAAAATGGCGGACAGGAAGTTCGGCTTTCTATGACATAATTGGTATGTATGTTGTCGGCATGACCCAAGGAATAATATGAGACCAGTTTCATTGCAATAGGCTGATGCAATCAAAAGTTATTAGCATTTATGGAAATTTCATTAATAAACCATTAATTAATTATTAATACTGTTGACCAATAGGTGGCGCTGTCACCAAACTGACGTGGCGTGGTCAGTGTGAGGTGACAATGTCACATACAAAAGTTTGGTGTGAATGTCAAAGTTTTGCTGAGATACAGCCTCAGATGCAGTTTGGCACCTTTCCAGCAAATTCGTTGATGTGATAAACGAAAACCATTTCGTATATCGACACGAAATCCATAACTTTGTGCCAGCATGGTCTGAAGATGATCCCAGTCAAATTTGGCGAAAATCGGACTAACGGTCTAGGAGGAGTTTGAAAAAGTAGGTTTTCAACATGAATCAAAATGGCAGACAGGAAGTTCAGCCAATTTTGACAAAATTGGTGTCGTTGTTCTCGGCATGACCCAAGGAATCTATCTACATGAGTTTGATTACAATAGGCTAATGTAAGCAAAAGTTATTAGCATTTTTAGAAATTTCATTATAAATTTCATTATAACTGTCCCCAAACTTTTTAAGTACCATCAGGGCATGGTGCCGAAGATGCATACCGAGTTTTGTAATGATACATTAATGCATTCGTAAAATTATAGCATTTTATGACAAAATTCAAAATGGCCGATGCCCAAAATCACTGACATGGGAAAATTGGATATGGTTCAACTCGGCATGACCCACCGAATCTAAAGAGACCAGTTTTGTGATTTTTGGCCAAACCATTCACAAGTTATAAGCAAAAATATGCATTTTTCATATCTCCTGACCCCTAGGGGCCACAGCGCCGAAACACTGCAGGTAGCCTCAGGTCATGCTTGTTATAACACACACCAAGTTTGGTCTCAATACACCAAACCGTTGCGGAGATATGACCTCAGATCCATTTTTGAGTGCTTTTCGTACAATTAATTTGCGTGTCATTCGAGAACGGTTTGACGAATCAACTTGAATTCCATAACTTTTTGCCAGCATGGTCTGAAGATGATCTGGTTCAATTTTGGTGAAAATTGGCGCAACGGCCTAGGACGAGTTCGAAAAAGTAGGTTTTTCGAACAATTGAAAATAGCGAAAAAACTAAACCTTACGATTTTTGAATTTTGGATTTCATTCGACTCAGCATGAGCCAAGGATTCAGAAGAAAAAAGAATTTTCCTTTTCTGGGTTACGGTTCAAAAGTTATTAGCATAAACATGAGTGCAACTTTGGACAAGTGGTGGCGCTAGAGAGTTTGAGTTAGAGACTCCAAATTTGCTATGGTTAATGTTGAGACTGTCCTCTATTAGTGTGCCAAATTTCACAACTTTCCCGCAAGCGGTTCTATGGGCTGCCATAGACTTCGGGGTGGAAGAAGAAGAAGAAGAAGAAGAAGAACACTAACGATTACAACAGGTTCCTAAGCACCTACGGTGCTTGGCCCCTAATAATTAGCCATTAACCTCTGGTCATTCTCAACCCTGGGTTTAAGTGAATCCTGGGTTATTGTTTTCAGTCTTTACGCTGGGTTAGGAATTAATCCTGGATTTTCAAGTTGCAAGATTTCACACAGGACATTTGTAAACCCCAGATTAATTTTCTTTGCATATTTGTGGCATCGACCTGTTTAAATAACATCTTGTCTCTTGTTTTTGCTGATATACCATCAGTCTGTCCTAAATAGATATTTCCCACCATAACCAGTGTTCTTTAGAGGTTATACTTTTATAGTATTTATCATCATTTTGGATTAGCCTGTATTTGTTAGATTTTGAGTTTTTATTTTAATATTAGTTTTAGTTATTGCTATTGTCTCTTTTTTTTTTTTTTATTCTGTTTAGCTTTTTTTTTTTTTTTTCATTTTTAGTAACTCAAGCTTCTTTTAGTGTAGTTGAAATTAAGTTTAAACAAGAAATGTGCATTTTTAAAGAACATTATGGGTATTCATTTATTTATATATATATATATATATATATATATATATATATATATATTAGTGCTGTCAAGCGATTAATCAATTTGTTTACGTAATATATGTGTGTGTATTATGTATATTTATTAGGAATATATAAATACACACACATACAGCATATATTTTGAAAATATTTACTAGGGATGCACCGAATGTTCGGCAACCGAAATTGTTCGGCTGAAAATAGCAAAAAAACCTCTTTCGGTGTTCGGCCGAATTAGCGAAAAGACCGAATAAATTGTACCGAACAATGACATGACGCAATCAAATAGAGGCACGCACTAATGCAGCAAACACGTCTGCAGTGTGAAAGTATTTAAAACTGTCAGAGAAAGACGCAAAAATCATTACAAACACGAAGCACCGACAGCGAGAGACTGCTTAGCGCTGCACCTCATGTCTCCGATGAGAAGAGGAAGAGGTGGTTGTTGCTGGTTACTGTGATGATTGAAATTGCGAAATGGCCTCAAACGATTAGTATATAAACTGCAGAATGTTATGTTTTCTAATAAATGCACGAATTTCATGCATTCAAACAGCGCTTCACGAGCTCACGAGTCCAAAGCGAGGAAAATCTGCGCTAAAACAGTTACTCGTCATTTGCTCAGTAACATTTTTATAATTTTTTTTAAAGACATGTGACAATGTGATATGTGCGACAAACATCTTCCCAAATTCGTAATGAGAATCATTTAAATATCTGCAAGCTGTTGTCAACAAAAAGAAATACTAGGATCTTCCTGCGGGTTTCTGCCAAAATAAAATCTAAGAAAAAGCAACAACTCCATCAACTTTCATAAATGTTAGTATTGTAATTTTTCTGTTGTTCTGTAAAATAAAATAAGACAATAATAATGATAACAATAATTACCCTACAACAGCTCTATACATTATAACATTCACACATAGTGTTAAAATTGGGATCTGTAATATGTTCTAATGTTTTAAAAGCAGTCTCTTCTGCTCAGCAGGGCTGCATTTATTTGTACAGTAAAAAAAATACATGCCTGATTCAAGAAGGGGGTCTCAAAAATGGCCAAAAAATATTATTTTAGTAACTTTATTAATTTTAAGTTAAATTGTGCTTTGTTGGTATAATGTCTGATAGAATGTTAAAAAATGTTCAGTGTTAAGTAAATATTTTTAAATTGTTTTGTAATTGATTTTTTTTTTATTTGAAAAGCAGGACAAAACAGTAAAAAGCACATTTTGGCTATTTAATTTATGCAATGGTGAAAAAAATGGCAAAATAGGCCTACATGGGGGAAAAAATGTGAAAAACCGTGTTCGGTATTCGGCCTTCGGCCCAGTGTTTCATTTTGTTCGGCTTCGGCCAAGAATTTTCATTTCGGTGCATCCCTAATATTTACGTGTATTTACATGTATATATTTATATTCATATAATTTATGTAATATAGAAATATATTTAATATAGAAACATAACATATTTTTCTTAAATATATACATGCATGTGTGTGTATTTATATACACATAATAAATATACACAGTACACACACATATATTATGTAAACAAAAACTTTTATTTTGGATGCGATTAATCATTTGACAGCACTATTAAATATGTGTATGTGTGTGTATATATATATATATATATATATATATATATATATATATTTAAGTATAAATTAAGCACATTGGTTGTCTTTAGGATGAATGATGTCTGGGGGTGGGAATCTTTAAGCACCTCACAATCACATTCCAATTCTCACGATCCATTTCTGAAACAATTCTTAACATACTTTTTTATTATTATTCATTAATAAGGTCACAGACTTGAAATATCGAATTTATTTGTGCAGTTTTATTAAATTACTTTCATAATTCAAATTACTTTTTAAAATAATTACACATAATTAATATTAAATCAAAACATGTCAAGAATTATTAACTAAACTAAGTAAATATTCCAAACATCAAAGCAAGTATAAATCATACCTGCAAACTAGTCGCTTTTTGGCAAAATTCGCCGTTTTGAATCAAAATATGTAATTTATGTGAATCGTCTAGATCCTAGCTACGCAGACGGATCATTGTAAGAATATGCTGCTTTCACACTAATGCACAAATCTATTTTAATATATCAATGTTTTATCTTGTCCTTACTGACATAAGACATAACTGTTTACGTTAAAATCACAATCATATAACTGCTTACATGAAGTCACGCACAACATTATGCTGCAAACTCACTTCAGAACAAAGACACAAAGTGCACTTGAGCAGTTGAAAGCAGATGTCTGTCAGTAAGTAAGCTTAGTATATCAAATTATAACTGCATTCCAAGCTGCATAAAAGATGCCTTCGTATAGCATTTGGAAAGAAAAACACTGAAACTTCACACGCTCAAGCAAAGTTTCTCACAATGTATATACTGTGCAATCAAGTCCATGATTTTCTTCTGTTTGGTTTCAACCATGAAAATAAGTTTATTTACTTGATGGTTTTCTGTGTTTTGGGGCATAATTGGCAGCATGCTGAGTACAACTGTCTCTAGTGTACACAAGTGTCATCTCACATATACAGAAAAAACTATCTCAGAATCATAGAAGAGAGAATTGTGATGCATTGTAGAATCTACTGTTGTTGTTGTTTTCCCTCCCTCCCCTAATAATGCCTCTTCTTTTGACAGACCACCACTCAGACATGATGGAGGTGGACAGGGCTGTGGAGATCCCAGCCAGTAAAGCCATGGTGCTGCGGGGCCACGAGTCTGAGGTCTTCATCTGTGCTTGGAACCCTGTCAGTGATCTGCTGGCGTCTGGGTTGGTATTAAGCCAAAGCCACAGTTTATTTTCTCAAACTGTGAATTTTAATAAAAAGCTCTATCATGAAACTCTAGATGGTCACAGGATGATAGTTTCTATCTCAATCTGATATAATGACACCATTATTCACATGGCGCAGCTGACTGATTTCTTTCGCATCAGCAGCCAATGAGCTTGCTGCACAACATTCAAATACTTGGCTAGAGCTTGCTGTAGCAGTTGCAGTGCGCTTCAGAAATCCTCCTACATCCCCAGCTCCACCTGTATAGATCTGCTACAGGGTAATTCATGTATGTTATATTTAAGGGTTATTTCATGTTATATGTACAGCAGCAGCATTTCTTACATGCTCTGTACAGCACGTCTGTGCAAGTATTGGCAGTTGCAAGTCTCTGTATTTGCTCTGCAGCTGTGTAGCAGATCTATTCCACTAAGACCAAACACATCAACATTGCCTTGCATATTACCGTACTAATCTTCCAGAGAGACAGAAGTCCAGTTATTGTTTTGTACATCTTAGCTTAATGTCCTGTACTTTTTGAATGGGAGTTCATATCTGTGTTTTGTTCTTGCCATCAGCTCTGGAGACTCAACCGCACGGATATGGAACCTGAGTGAGAGCAGTGCGGGAGGATCCACTCAGCTGGTGCTGCGGCACTGCATTCGGGAGGGGGGGCAGGATGTACCCAGTAACAAAGACGTCACCTCACTGGACTGGAATGTGAGTGCTGGGAGTAGCGCTTATGAACTACAGTAACCCTGCTTGCAGCTTTTGCATCTGAGCCTCTTTCTTTTTTCCACACACTTCATACAAAGAACAAATTACTCAAATTCATATTTTTCTGTCTCTTGTTTTGGACAGAGTGAAGGTACACTTCTCGCCACAGGATCCTATGATGGCTTTGCCAGGATATGGACTAAAGATGGTGAGCTTTATATACTCACAAATCATTACTTCATCAATTACAAAATCCTGTTTATCTAATACGTGTCCAATAACTGGCAGGTAATCTTGCCAGTACACTGGGGCAGCACAAAGGTCCCATATTTGCTTTAAAGTGGAACAAGAAAGGAAATTTTATCCTCAGCGCTGGGGTTGATAAGGTACAGTATAATCTTATGTGATTATTGTATACTGTCAAAATAAGATGATGTGGTGAGGTTGAGATGCTAATGTGAATCTGCACGTTTCAGACCACCATTATTTGGGACGCACACACGGGAGAGGCCAAACAGCAGTTTCCATTCCATTCAGGTGAGTAACAAAAATCACCACAAGCAGGACATTCATTTATCCAAAACTGACCTTGACATTCTTGCTAATCCAGTTGAGAACTGAGGGAAAACACTGTTAAATACACAAATTAATGCACATTAATAAACATATGCATGACAGGTTTTTTCAGCTGTATTGTTTGTGATGTGAACTGCAGGATCTTCAGAGAGAGTATTTCTGTATAGCGATTAGCTGTGGGATTCTTTTTTAACCCCCACTGAAAAGGGTTCTTTATTATAGATGGAAATCTACTTTTGGTTTCAATTTAGAAAACCTTTTCCTTGTCACCCAAATGTACCGGTTGTGCATTAGCTAGTTTCAAAAGAATGGTCATGAATGATGTAATTTGCATTTTCCGCTTGCAGCTCCGGCTCTGGACGTGGACTGGCAGAGCAACAACACGTTTGCCTCCTGCAGCACGGACATGTGCATTCACGTGTGTAAACTGGGCCAGGACAGACCAGTCAAAACATTCCAGGGCCACACAGTAAGCCACTTATATTATATATTCTTCTATTGCATATATTCTCTTGTTAAATCTTCATCAATATTTACTTTTTTTTTCCTTTTTACATTGACTGTTTGGTTTCCCTGAAACCCTAAAAATTGATATTTTGACCTTGTAAAGCCTTCCATATGAAGTCAGAAATATTACTTTTTTAATCAAATATTTTAATCAAACTGTTGATCAATCAAAAAAAGCGTGTGTGTGTGTGATTGTACATATATATTAGTGCTGTCAATCGATTAAAAAAAATTAACTAATTGCACATTTTTCTGAAATTAATCGCGATTAATCCCACCTAACATTAAAGTTTTTAAATATACTTTTATATAGCAATAATTTCACATTCAATCTTCAATTTAATGTACAAACAACATAAAGACAGTATATTTTTAAATATTTATTTAATGGCATCTTTATTTTTATGACTGAAGGTCAGTATCAATGAACCCAATACTACTGATTTCTCTATAAAATTGCCCCCTCCACCTCCCCTCCATATTTAATCACTGACTATAGCCATTCAACATTACAATATAAATGAGAGCTATCAATTTGAACATTTATTAGACTTTAAAAAAATAAATTCTAATTTAATCTTCACATAAACCCATTATAATAAATGTCATATTACCTGTGCCCTTCAGCAGAAATACAGAAATTGAAATTGAAGTTACCAAACACTAAATTCTAAATTAAATATAGATGAATCCTTAAATCTATAAGTTATTTTTTCCTCTTATTTTCTTTGTCCTTTGATTAATAGACATGGTTATTAGTTTATTTTGGCTGTTATTTCTTTAAGAGCTGCCGCTGAACATGACGCGAATCTGACCCGCATCGTATTTTCTCTCAACCCTTTCTACCTTTTCTGACAGGTCTTAAAGTCTATCAATGAGCTGACGAGTTGAATCGGGTGTGTTAGATGAGGGAGACAGAGCTGGCCTGCTCCAGGACAGTTTTGAAAACCATTTCAGAGACATATGTCCTTAAATGTGACTCATATAAAATACATTACATGCATGCACAGTTTTAAGGAAGCTTTAATCGCTTTTTGGTAACTTCATGACTTCACTGACTACATCATTGCATGCACGTAGTTTATTTCGCGCTTTGATATGAAATGATACAGGCTACGCGCACGCCGGCACCTTGTGTGTGCAGTTGAAGAGCGCGCGCTCCGAGCACAGTACAGTTTCCGCGCTCGTTTGCCTCGCGCCTGCCGCTGAAGTGAAGTGGAGTGCACGTCTGAAACGTCTCCCGTTTGATTTGATCGTAAAAACGTTATGCGACTGAATAAATGCACTTCTTGTCAAGAGAAAAAAATGACAGAAACAGCAGTTGTGAGTGGGATGGTCAACCCTAGCCCCGCCCCTGCGTTAATTGCGTTAAATATTTTTAACGCGTTAAACTGAAAAAATTAATCGCGTGCGTTAACGCGCTAATTTTGACACCACTTATATATATATATATATATATATATATATATATATATATTAGTGCTGTCAATCGATTTAAAAAAATAATAATAATTAATCGCACATTTTTCTAAAATTAATCGCGATTAATTCCACCTAACATTAAAGTTTTTAAATATACTTTTATATTGCAATAATTTTGCATTCAATCTTCAAATGTACAATGTATAAACAACATAAAGACAGTGTATTTTTAATATTTCTTTAATGGCATCTTTTTTATGATTGAAGGCCAGCATCACTGATATCAATACTACTGATATAGATATAGAAAATAGTTTTTTCCCCTGAATATTTAACCATTGACTGTAGCCAGTCAGCATTACAGTAAAATTTATAGATCTAAATTATAACATTTATTAGACTTAACTTCTAATTTAAGTGAACTTAAAACAATCATCACATGAACCTGTTATAATAAATTACATATTTAGCTACTTGTGCCCTTCAGCAGAAATATACAGAAAATGAATACTTACCAAACACTAAATTCTAAATTAAATATAGATGAACCCATTAAAGCTATAAAAGTTATTGATTTCCTCTTTTTTTCTTTGGTTCTTGGATTAATAGACATCACAGCAGCTGGTTATTAGCTTATTTGCCTGCTATAGCTTTAAAAGCTGCTGCTGCTGAACGTGACGCGGATCTGACATGCAACTCTCTTTACCTTTTCTGACCCACTTCAGGTCTTAAAGTCTCTACTAATGAGCGGACGAGTTGAATCGGGTGTTTTAGATGAGGGAGACAGTGCTGGGGTGCCTCAGGACAGTTTTTAAAACCATTTCAGAGACATGTTCTTAAATGTGACGCATATATAACATATTGCATGCATGCACGCAGTTTTAAGGCAGCTTTAATCGCCTTTTTGGTAACTTCATGCCTTAACTGACGGCATAACTAGGACATTGCATGCACGTAGTTTCTTTCGCTGTTTGATATGAAATGATACAGGCTACAGCACGCGCCGGCACCTTTGTGCCTGTGTTTGAAGAGCGCGCGCTACGAGCACAGTATCTTTTCCGCGCTCGTTAGAGCAGCAGTTGCGAATGGGGTGGCCAACCCTAGCCCCGCCCCTGCGTTAATTGCGTTAAATATTTTTAACGCGTTAATCAGAAAAAATTAATCGCATGCGTTAACGCGCTAATTTTGACACCACTAATATGTATATATACATACACACATGCATCTCACATTTGAGGCATTTATTTATTTATAGAACAAAGTTTCAATGGCAACAAAGGATGAAACCAAAGAAATTCTATAAATTAATAGATGTATAAATATATTTATTATTAATATTTAATCTAATTTGATATAATTTACACAGATATAAAATATATTGTGAATAAATAAAATTATAGTGGCAAACACATTGTTACAGAACAGGCTGCATATATAAAAAAAATAGATATAATTATCTATCCCTGTAAATATATCTTAATAAAATGACTTTAAAGTTTTCAATTGTTTTAATTTAGTGATTAAATATTAAGATCATCTTTATTATTGTTGACAATGAGTTACAATGATGATTGAAATACATGTACCTCAGATACCTGCCGTATAATTTTTAATAGACATTTTCAATATTGTTTTTAGTTTGTCTCATGTATGAAATATTTAGTAAACAAATCCAAATTTCTGCATTTGGCAGGCGCTGCATGCAGACGACATTTTTAAAGTGTTGGGGGTTTTTTTTTTTTTTGCATTTTGTGACTGAGGCAGACATTTTGGAAATTAGAAGTCCTTTTTCCTGAGGAGCATGGATAAGCAAATATGCACCAATTATGACAGATACAACATTTTAGGGTTAGGCATCCTAACTGATTACATCACTGAAGATTTCCTTTATTCTCAGAATGAAGTCAATGCAATCAAATGGGATCCAACAGGAAATCTCTTGGCTTCCTGCTCTGATGACATGACCCTAAAGGTGAGATACAACCAACCAGCCATCTCTCTTTTGATGATTTAACTTTTTACTAATGTGTTTGCTTTAAGTGGGAGTGAGTGTTATATTGATATTGTGATTTGTATTGAACGTTAGCTTTGGAGCATGAAACAGGACACTTGTGTTCATGACCTGCAAGCCCACAGTAAGGAGATCTACACCATCAAATGGAGCCCAACTGGCCCTGGAACCAACAACCCCAATGCCAACCTCATGCTGGCCAGGTACACAACCAGCCACCATCACTCTTCATTTGGAAAGCCTGTCCTTTTTAAATATAATTTTGATTGATTGGCTAAATTTAAAATCTGTTTTCAGTTTAGAAGTTTTATGTAGCAGTTTTTTTTGTCTTATTTTCCGCCTAAAGTGCGTCATTCGATTCAACGGTGCGTCTGTGGGACGCGGAGCGTGGCGCCTGCATCCACACACTGACCAAACATCAGGAGCCCGTCTACAGTGTGGCATTCAGCCCAGATGGGCGGCACCTGGCCAGCGGTTCCTTCGACAAGTGTGTGCATATCTGGAACACACAGGTACTATAGGCTCTTTAACAAACTAATACTGATAACATATTCACATGAGAATATTAAAGTCTTCATTTTATTAGACGCAGTTGCTTTGGCCAACTGTTTTGTGAAGAGAAGGATTTTAAATGTCTTTTGTCAGTTTTGATCAGTTTAATGCATCCTCCTTGAATAAAAGTATTAATTGATTTAAAAAAAAAAAAAAAGAAAAGAAAAACAATCTTACTGACCCCAAACCTTTGAAAGGCTGTGTATAAACTGATAATTAATTCCTTTCATGAGGAAATATAATGTACAGAATGAAAAAGTGTTTTGAAAGATGAACTATATATGAGAATTAGAAGACGGCAAAGGAAATCTAAATGGAAAAATTGTAGAAATCATTGTCAATTATTAAATATCCAGTGTTGACTGATATAAGAGAGAGAAAAAAATACATGTCTAATACTGTCCAATATTAATAATATAAAATGACAACAGATAATATAACAATGCAAATGCCATTACACCCTTTGTCCCTAATACTGAACATCCAGGTTTTCCTTCACAATCACATCTAACTCATCCATTTCATTTTTATTTTCATTTTAGTTTTGTAAATAAAATCTTAAAATAAAGTTTCATTGAGTTTCATTTTCCTCCCTACAGAGTGGTGCTTTAGTCAACAGCTACAGAGGGACGGGGGGAATTTTTGAGGTATGCTGGAACTCCACTGGAGACAAAGTGGGCGCAAGTGCATCAGATGGATCGGTGAGTTTGTGTTGCAAAGCAAAGTCACTTAAATGTCCTTTGGCTATGATGTAGATACAGCATGAACTGAATCTGTTTGAAAGCCATTATAGTTTTAAGTAGGGCTGCACGATTAATTAAAATAAATCCAAAATCATGATTCAGAGCCTTCTTACACGTGAGCAGTTCATTATTCACCAGCGTTGTCAGTACGGCTTAGTTCGCAGTAAACGCTGCTCCACCCAAACTACATCGCTGCCTTTTTTTTTTTTTTTTTTGGTCACTTTTACTTGCATTTGAGAACTCAACATGTACCAGCCATCTTTCCATACTTGTAATGAGAAGCACAAAATTAGGGCCCTATGAAATCCCTTTTATTTGTTCCCAACTTCCAGTATTAAAATTAATTTGTACAGAGGTGGAACAGAAGAACACAAAAATGGCAGACGTTTCAGACGTTTAATGAGCCACAGAGGTGGCATGAGTGCAGTTACATTTATAAATTCATGTTGAGATTAATGTTTTAAATATAACATTTTGAATATAGAATTATTAAATGATTTAAATAACTGAAAAGATAAGTTAAAAATGAAACTAAACTGCCAGTAGATGGCAGCAAGTCACTGATTTTATCACTGAATCATTCAGTTGATTCGTTCGAATGGCTGATTCATTCAGGAATAAAGCAAGTGACTGTCTTTATGAATGGGTAATTGAATCATTGACTCACTAGATTCGTTTAAAAAAGCGCGTTCGTTCATAAACGTGACACCGCTGTGTTTGAATGGAGATGTGCAGCGGCTCAGCTGTGACTTTTTCAAACTATTTTTCATCAACGAAATAGAGCAAAATCAGGCAGCAGTGTTATAGTCAGACAATGTAAGTCACTTAATATTAACTTCTTGTTTATTGAACTGTTGTATTAAATCAATATCACATTTACAAACTCCCTTAATAATCATTAAATCTGTCACTCTCCTTAGTTCATCGCGATCTCACAAAGTTCCATTATAATCAACGAAGCTTTCTACACTGCACAATGAATCTCTTATTTACATTGTCTACTTTGTTTATGAAAGGATTCATGAGATATGTCTGATACATTAGCCTACTCAACGCTGCAAAAACACGTAGAAACCTTTGAATCTTTTGTTTTTTAAATATCACAATATCATATCGTGGACTTCATATTCCGATATTATCGTATCATGAGATTTTGATATCGTTACATCCCTAGGCATAAAACATTCATTCAATTTATCTTTTAATTGATGAAAATTAAACACATTTTATTTTTGACAAATAAAGGGGATTTACTTTTACAATTAAAACATTGAAGAAATATTGTATGATTATACCTTAAAAATAAAGTTTTAATATTTTTAATAGTAGTACTAGTATTACGTACATTCTACTGAACAATAGTAATGTATTTCTGCCACAATGTCTTCATGTTAAACCGAACTTTTATTTTGACAAGTTGCCGTGAATACCTTTTACGTTTCTATGTGTATATTATATGATGATAGATTTACTGTTTCATTTATTAAATGTTAATATCTTAATATCTTAAATGTTAATATCTTTATTAAATGTTAATATCTTGCCAGTTGCTAGTATCTCCACGAGCGTCACGCTCGCTTCAGTACGAGTAGTAAACAAAACCGTACGTCTGTGCCATTCATCAATACAGAGGCACGCAGAATTCATATTCAAATAGTATTTTGCGGCTTAATGTTTACAAATGCGAGTCTGCATCGCAATTTGATTAAAGTGTAATGACCTACTGTTGATTAATTCATCCAAACTTTGAATAAATTCCGTGACATTCCACGTTAAACTGTAAATTCCGTTTTTATGACTGGATTCCTCAATTCTGTACGCGTTTTCCGCATTACGGAAATCATAGGGCCCTACAAAACAGCTCCCTGCAGGTTTCCATCAAAATAATAGCTTGATGGTTTAATGTTTTAAAATGAAGAAGTCAAAACAGCCATAAATATTAGCATTGTAATTTTAGTTGCAAAATTTAATAAGTATAATATTTAAATACTCAATTTTTATTTGACGGCAAGACATTACAATAGTGATATTTCTTTTTTTTTTTTTTTAGTAATACTACACCTGCTAATAATAATAATTTTTAATTTCACTTCCGCGTTCAGGAAAAATCTCTCTTTAAAAAAAAAATTGCTGATAATTTTCTCACAATTCTGACTTTTTCCCCTCGCTTTTCTCAGAACTGCAAAGACTCGCAGTTGCGCGAAAAAGTCATAATGGTGAGAGAAAAAGTCAGTTACATTTTTTTTTTTTTTTAATTCTGTGCCATAAACGAAAGGTGCAAAATTGAGATGCAAAATTGCAATAACGAATTTTATTACCTTTTTTTTTATTTTTTTTTATTCCATGGTGGAAACAAGTTTCCATAATAATCACACAGATTTGGCCAATAAGTGCCCCTAAGTCATAATAACTTTTCTTCCCTTTCTCAGGTTTGTGTATTAGACCTAAGGAAATGACGCTGCGGCTGGGAAGCCATGGACCGACTATGAATGTGTGCATAGCCAAATTTACCGACTGTCCCTGGCCCATCATCCACTGCTGTAGTCCACGCGTGAGGCGCCAGACCGCAGCCCAGACCAACGGTCCCTCAGATCCATCACAACACGGACCCGTGACGCTTACGATCAGCATGCCAGAGAACTGTTATACACAGACACACTGGGCACAAGAGAAATACACCGCATATGCACACACACCTCATTAGTTCCTGTGTTCATCATTCCAAACCCAGAGGGCCGAGGTCCACGCCGCTGTCGTGCGCATATTGCACACGTCAGCGCTTCAGTGACGGTTTAGGTGTAACTGCATGAGCTAAAGAGCAGAGCTGTTGAATACAGCCAACTTGTGGCCGTGTGATATTGACAATTCAGAGTATTGGCACTGTATGTTTAGTGGCTCTGTGACTTTTGGAACTGTTCTCCAAAAATGCTCAAGGAATTTTTTTTTTTTTTTTTTTTTTGCCAAACTTTGAGAAATAATTTGTTCTTTTTTTTTTTTTTTTTAAATACAGAGCTCTAAGAGTACAGAAATCCTATTAAATTACTCAACTATATTTTCTAAAACGAATGCCCTGTGTTTTATACAACCTATGCAATTTTGTGGCAAGACAAATCCGAACTTGCAGTGCATGAATGGGTGAAACTCATAGGTGAAGCCTGTACGTTTAAAATATCCAATAGGCCCACCCTAAAAACACAACGGCACATTCGCTCTCGCTGTTACAGAAAACATAGCTATCAGGTTATTCATTCCTTTTTTTGGGGAGTTCATGATTGTCCTCCTACATTGGTATTTAACATGACAGCTCACTTTAAAAATGTTTATTACAGAGATTAGTTCCTCCGATTTGATGTTCTTTCTTTAGTGTTGCGTCGTGCTGTCATTTCCTGCTTTTCTATAGAGGTCTGAGCTCTGACTGATCCGGTCTGGTCATTACTCTTTCAGTGCTGCAGTGAATTGGTGTGTGTGTGTGACTGTAACGGCTGTAGTCTGTATGGCTTCACGTGAGTGACAGAATTATGGGTCGGTGCGATTTTTATTCAGTTCCAGTAAGGCAGCGGGGAAGTGGAGGCTGAGGTGGTGCCATTTTCGCCCATTTTGCTCACTGTTTTCGTTTGTAAAACGACGTCATTGCGCATTGATGGTATAGTGTGAACAGAAACTGACGTGGAAAAATGTGACCACAGGTATTTTTACTATTACATGCTACTGTTATACTGGACAGATTTTAACGTAAACTCCATTGATGTTTGGGATTTCTCGCAGCCTGATTTCTTCAGGTGACGGCACATTGATTTAGAGTTCACTAGATGCTGTCACGTGTCTTTTATAAAATACCATTAGACAGTCATAGTCCAGAGAAGCAGCTTTTAGCCAGCACACTCATGTCGCCTCTCAGCACTTTACAACACGTACTCCTATGAAATCCAATGAGCACTTAAAACATTTTTTATCCTTTGGACTGAAATTACTTGAGTGACATTAAACATTTACTTGAATGAACCAGATCTTCTGATGATGATTATTAGAGGGTGAGGCGGCTGGTTTAAACTTATGTAACAGTTTTTTTGTTTTGTTTTTTTAAGTGTAGTCCAAAATGCTAACAAATGCCTTTTTCTTCCCACGGATCAAGTATAATCTGCATCCCCTCCTAAAAGGATCAAAATGTCCTGATTTTCCTTCTTTCCTGATTTTTCTTTTTTTTTTTTTTTTAAAGATGAGTATTTTGAAGCTTGCTCTAATATAATCAACAAGTAGATTGTACGAAAATATGCTATTTATTATATTGTCTATGACAGTGGAATGGTATTTTATAATGTTTTAATTTTAAAGAGATATACTTTTTACAGTGTGTGTGCAAGCGTTTGCTTCTCTTGGTCCTCGAAGCCTAGCACTCTGCTTGCTGTGTCCACGGCCCTTTGAAATTTTGTACTTTAAAATTTTTGTAATTCTAATGTTGTTTTTAGCTCTAAGCAAAAGCACGTACATGGGCATATCAAAACATCTTGGACCATGTAAATACTTGTTCAGTGATTTTTGTCTCACTTTAGGTAATCTTTAATCTAGTTTTTTCCTTTTTCTTTTTTTTTTTTAGTTCTTTTTCCTGTTTTGCTCACTCTCTTGCAGAAATCACTCACTGCGATGTTGATTTGACCGTTGTGATTTGAGTCAGATCAAATGAAAAGTCCAGAATAAAATATATTTTGATAATAGTGTTCTCTGTCTGTGCTTATGAATTTCTATGAATGCAGAAACGCTGCCTCCTGTGGCATCAAGAGTATTGCATTTAGATTCTACTGTGTGTTGTATAGTGTGTGAATGCCAGAATGTAGCATTTGGTTTGTCTCTCTTTGGTTTTAATAACAGCAGCACTCAAGCTGAATGAACTCCTCAAGTTTGTGTAATACCTAATGATCATGTTTTCCAGCTAGAGAATGATTCACTCGAAAACAAGAACATCTGACTGTCTGTATAAAGGAAGTCACATGATCAGTCACACATCTGCTTATTTGATTAGTCTTGCCGAAATAATGCACAATCATCATTTTGTGTCATAATTTTCTAGGTTAAATCTAAAAATCTAGGTTAAAAAAAAAATCACCAAAAAGCATAATGTGCTTGTATGTTATAAATGTTATACAGAGTAATATATTCTAAAATAAGCCTAAACTGATACAATTATCTTTCTTATGGTAGACTGTGCTCGACCACACAGAACAACACAAGCAAAGACAAAGGCAGCCTCCAACAAAAAGGAATTTAATTGCAAAAAAAAAGTTTTCAGTGTATTATTTAGTGAACTATTTATACTTTGTACATGTACTGTAGTCTTGGTGTAGCTGGGCCAGGAATGGAAATATTTTTTTGTATTTGGTAGGGTTTTTGGTTATTGCAAAAACAAACAAACAAACAAAAAAATAGTTTGTTGGGTAATAAAGAGCTAGATTGCCCAAAAATGAAAATTCTGTCAGTTTGTAGTCCTCACTGACGTCCATAGTATTTTTATTTTTTTCATACTATAAAAGTCAGTGGCTATCAGCAACTGGTTGGTTACCCACATTCTTTGTTTTACAGCCCGTTCATAACACTCCACAAAACCCAGGCACTGCATAAATAATAATAATAATAAATATAGCTGCAAGCAGCAATTACGGGGCCAAGCACTACAGCGGCAAAATGAGGAGCTAAGCATAGCATGGAGCATCAGACCACATGCAACAATGAGTACTAAAAGCAATTTTAGGATGATTTCAATTGAAATGGCTGAAAAATCATAAATACAACCTCTAGTAATATGATTAAATGGCTTATCACTTTTGACTAACAGGTGGTGCTGCAATCAGATCATTTTGGTGTGTTCTGTGTGAGGTGACAATGGCACACACAAAGTTTGTTGTCATTTTCAAAGCTTTGCAGAGGTATAGCCTCAGAGTCATTTTGGCACCATGCTAAAATTTGTAGTGACGCTGTACGAAAACGGTTTTGTCTATCGACAAAAAATCCATAACTTTTTGTCAGCACAGTCTGAAGATCATCTGACTCAATTTTGGTGAAAATCGGGCAAACGGTTGAGGAGGAGTTCGAAAAAGTAATTTTTCAACATAAATCAAAACAGCAGACAGGAAGTTTGGCTGACAATGGCAACATTGCTATCACTGTTCTCAGCATGACCCAAGGAATCTATTAATACCAGTCTCATTACAATAGGCTAAATTTACAGAAAGCTATTAGCATTTATTTGAAATTTCATTATAACTTTTGACCACAAGGTGGCACTGTCTCAAATATTTTTGAGTACTTTCAGGTCATGGTCTCGATGGTATAAACTAAGAAATCAAAGTTTCGTAATGGTACACCAATGCATTCGAAAAATATAACATTTTATATCATAATACTCTATTGTAGTCAATGGTAATTTCATGTTTTGTTCAATTATAGAGCCACCAAGAGGCAAAATCCCACCAATTTTTGTATTTGTCCTTAGAGTGTGCCCATAAATATGTCAAATTTGGTGAAAATATTTCATTTTGTTTTGGAGTTATAGACATTTTTATATACGAGAAGAGAAAAAATGACTGATGGCTGACTTTGTTTGCATTTTTGTGCCACTTACTATCAAAATTTGGGCAATTGGGCATTAACATATAGCCAGCACGCTACGTTTCCGAATTTCCTACGGTGGTTTCGTCTTGATCGGAGTAACGGTTTAGAAGATATTGGAAAATGTTTTTTAGCGCTAAAATGCAACGTTGCACAAACCATAAGGCAAAACCTGGCAAGTTTGGTATCGCTGGACTTGGCAAGGATTCAGGAGTCAAAAAAGGTGACTCCCATGAAAATAAGTCGACCCAACCCAAAGTTATAAGCATGTGAATATTTGAAATTACCACTGGCTCGAAACTTCCCAGGCTCCTTCAGGGCATCTTGCTGATGACCCATACCAAGTTTCGTAACGATACGTCAATGCGTTTGTAAAATATAGCATTTTAATACAAAATTCAAAATGGCTGACATGGGAAAATTGGGTATCATTCGACTCGGCATGATGCACCGAATCTAAAGAGACCAGTTTTGTGATTTTTGGCCAAACCATTCCGAAGTTATAAGCAAAAATATGCATTTTTCATATCTCCTGACCACTAGGTGGCACAGCGCCGAAACACTGCAGGTAGCCTCAGGTCATGCTTGTTATCAAAGACTATAGAATACCTAAGACATGTCACTCGTATAGTTTTGAATGGGGAAAAATGCAACGCTCAGAGGGGCGGCCAAGATGTCATCATAGCAAGACAGGTTTGCTGGAGCTCTTAAAAACTTTGCTCAGATCCCGGGTTTTCTAAAACAGTTCATGTTCAGAACTAACTGGAAGATACTGTTTATATTATGAGTTAAGTAGCCTCCTTTAATTATTTTTTTTCTTTTGCATATTTTTGTTATTTGAGCTCTACTGAGACGCTTTTGCCAGCTAGTCGCTATTAACAATAATCCACGTGCTTTTGCTATAAATTGCTGTGCTGACTTGTTAATATGGAGGAAAAAGAAGAAACTCTCCTTGCTATGCAAAGAGAACTCTAAACGCTGAATTAGATGCAGTTGTTGGACAGTCTGAGTTCACGCTTTTACCCGATACACCTGAACCGAACCCTGCAAAAAAAAGTAAAACGAGCGCCAACAGTCCTTCAGTGAGTGATGCCATGCTAATGAGATTCATGCAGAGAATGGAGGCCATGCACGAAGAAACTTTGCGCCGAATTCAAGGAGTTGAAAAAACAGAAAACTCAAACTCTACTAAACAGATAATCAGCTCCCTCGAATTCCACGGTGAACAGGTGAAGCATTTGAGTGATAAAACTGAGGAACTGGAAAAGAAAATCGTAAGATTGGAGAAAGACAACGTCGAACTTCGTGACAGGTGTAATGATCTGGATGCGTACAAGAGAAGATGGAATCTTCGCATCGCTGGTATTCCGGAGAAAGCAGGAGAGAACATAAAGCAGATGATCATCGACCTCTTCAGACAGATTTCCCCGAGCATCGCTGCAGATCTGCCCCGTGGAGTTGACATCGCTCATAGGCTGGGACCTTGTTCTGCTGCGGAAAGATCCTCTCGTCGCATAATTGTCTTATTTTCGTCGCGGTCCCAGCGGGACAAAGTTTGGAGAGATGCCAAAACGTCCGTCCTTCTCAGGGAAAAGAAGATCAAGATCTTCGAGGATCTTTCGCAGAAAGACAAGGATGCAAGATCTCTCCTGTGGCCGACGGTAGAGAAGGCGAGACGGGAAGGAAAGAGAGCTGGCTTTCACGGTCCATTTGCTGTGATTGAGGGTAAAAGAGTGACCGCTAAAGATGTAGCCAACACTTAACATGTTGGCAATGCTTATTCAACAAGCAACTGTTTCTTCTAAGTGATTAGCTTGATAAGTGTAAGAATTTCTTTTAAGTGATTAGCTTGATGTGTAAGAATTTTATTTTTTTTTTTTATAATATTTTATATATTTTTCTTTTTATTTATTTTTATACATATTTTTTATTGTTTATTATTTACTTTTACTTTGGGCTCTTAAATCTTTACTCGAAAGCTGAAGTTTAAGCGTAGTCTTTGTTATTCTCTGAACTTAAATCTGAACACCTTATTCCCGGTTGAGCTGTTGTTGTGGTTGTTGCTCTTTTCGGTGGATAGTGATTGAACGAGTGTACTCTTTTGGTTCACTCAAACTTTGTTCTTTTCTTTTCTTGTTTCTTTTCTATATTGTTCGTGGTTCATGTCATTGTCTTTAATATCCTTTAATGCCAGGGGCCTCAGGGATAGTGTCAAACGAAAAGCTCTTTTTTTGTTTGCTAAAAAACACAAATCAGATTTCTGTTTTCTTCAGGAATGTCATTCGACTATTGATGATTACAAATGGTGGAAATCTCAGTGGGGTAACGATATTTGGAGTTCACATGGCACCGAACACTCAGCTGGTGTAAGCATTTTGAGAAACAAATTTGGTGGGGATATATTAGGGTCAGAATCAGATAGCTTGGGTCATTTTCATTTATTAGTAATTTCACTTAACCAACAAACTGTAATTCTCGGAAATATATATGGATACAATAATTCTTTGGATAATGACATTTTTTTTAACAAATTAGATGAGAAGCTTACATATTGGTCTAATAAATTTCCTAATGCATTTTTCATTCTAGGAGGAGACTTTAATGTGTCATTTAATAATTCTTTGGACAGATATCCTCCAAAAAGGACCGCCTGTTCTAGTCCTGCACTATTAGACCTAATAGATAAGTTTGAATTGGTGGACATTTGGAGAGAGAGATTCCCTAACGATTTAGAGTTATTTTCACAATAAAAGGGTTCAAGACAATCTCGTATTGATTATTGGCTCATATCAAAATGTATGTCAAATTTTGATCTGAATGTCGGCATTCAGTGTACCCCGTTGACCGACCACAAAACTATCTTTATTAATACCCCTTTAATGGCAGATTATGTAACAGGCCAATGCAGAGTTTTTGTGGAAATCAACAGTTCACTGTTAGAATTACCAGATGTAAAGGATAAAATTAAAGAAGTAATTGCTAGCTAATTGGAAAGCAGCCACAATTCAAATTTTTTGGTACCAATGGGAGCTTTTTAAGTTTGAGACAGGTGTTTAAGAAATGTTGGAACACTTTTAGCCAAAAAAAAAAAGGGATCTTGAAGACAACCTAATCATGAAATTATCTCAGTCTTATAATTTTGATTGCATGTCTCTAGAGGAAAAATTTTAAATTGCAGATTTGCAAATGAAATTGGATGAACTGTACTCATCAAAGGCTAGGGGTGCTTATATAAGATCCAGGAAAAAATGGCTCGAAGAGGGAGAACTCAATTCTGCATATATTTTTAAGCTACAAAAGCGTAATTTTACCCTCTCAACAACTGAACAACTTTGTGTTGATGGCAAAATTGTTAAAGACCCAAAGGAAATAGCAAACTACAGTGCCAAATTTTATAAGAATCTTTATAGTTCAAGGTATTCAGAGCAGATAACATACTTATTTCTAGATTTGGTTAATTATGTTAAGTTGATATCTGAAAGTGATAGATTTTTTTTTGATAGCATTGCTACTCCTGAGGAAGTATAAAGAGCAATTAAGAGTGTGATGGATTACAGCTGAGCTGTACAAATTATTTGCTGATGAACTTCCTCCCTTTTTAACTCAGGGTTTTAGAGAAAGTATTGAAAAAAAGGCTTTACCTCCTACATTGATGCAAAGTATCATAATTTTAATTCCTAAACCTAAGAAAGATCTTACCCATTTAGACAACTGGCGACCCATCACACTCCTTAACAATGACTATAACATTTTCATGAAGATTTTCCTAAGACTTAAAGATTGTTTGGATACTGTTATAGATGAGACTCAGTCTGGATTTATGAGAGACCGACTATAGATGAGACTCAGTCGTAGTATTAGATTAGTTTTAGACTTATTGGATTATAGTGATTTGCTGGAACATAACAGTTTAATACTTTTCTTGGATTTTTATAAAGCTTTTGATTCAGTCGAACATAAATTTATATTTAAATCAGTGGAAAAAATTTGGTTTTGGTGAATATTTTTGTAAGGCAGTAAGAACTATATATTACAACTGTAGTAGCACAATTAAATTAAAATATGGTACTTCTCCAAGATATTAATTGTCACGTGGTATTAGACAAGGGTGTCCATTATCCCCTTATTTATTTTTAGTAGTTTCCCAGATATTTGCTTCTTATATTTCTAATAGTGGTCTTTGTGGTATCTCTATTGCTGACAAACAGATACTCATCAGTCAACTGGCTGATGATACCACTCTTTTTTTGCAAGATGCTAATCAAGTTCCTTTAACATTAAAGTGTATTCAGCGATTCTCCAAAGCATCAGGCCTGTTCTTGAACCTCTCAAAGTGTGAACTGATGTCCATCAAAGAATGTAATTTGTCAGAAATTCGTAATATTCAAATCAAAGATCAAGTATCTTATTTAGGTGTTATTATAACAAAAAACGAATTAGAAAGAAGCTCCTTAAATTTTAATCCATTAATTGAGAGTACTCAGAAAAAAACAATATATGGCTCCAACGTGATCTCTCATTGAAGGGAAGAATTTTACTAGCCAAAGCTGAAGGTTTGTCAAGGCTAACACATGCTGCTCTCTCTTTGAATGTTGACACTGCCATTCTTAAAAAAGGGGGTTTAAACTTTCTTTATTTCACCGCTTTAAACAATACCTTTAAAATAAATTGGATAAAAAAAACTGTATCAATAAGCCCTCATCTATATGGAATCTGATCCCTAATGTTGTTTTTCCAAACTAGGTGGTTTAAGTTTCTTATTAATCTGTAACTATAACATCATGAAAATCCCTATCAAATTATCTCTTTTTCATAGGCAAATGTTATTAGCTTGGTCCCTCATTTTTAAACACAATTTTACACCTCACTCGTAT
Organism: Tor tambroides; assembly: GCA_021397915.2. NCBI lineage: Eukaryota > Metazoa > Chordata > Actinopteri > Cypriniformes > Cyprinidae > Tor > Tor tambroides. Next base: position 216,897 of record JAFVLL020029084.1, on the reverse strand, counting down.
CTAATCTGGAATAACAAGAATCTACTGTATAAACACAAATCTATTTTTTTTTTTTTTGAAAATTGGTTTAAAAATGGTATTATTTTTGTGTCTCAACTTTTCAATCAAAATGGTTCAATCTGTAATTGAGTTTTTAGCTAAGCATGGAATTCCTGTTAGTCCGAAAGAGTTTGCAATTGTTGCTGATGCAGTGCCACATGGAGTTCTCATGCTTTTTAGAGGTCTTTCTTTTCCAATCTCATGTCACTCAGTGGATCTTTGTAAAACATTTGTTGGAAAACAGTGCCTTTCGTCATCCAAGTCAAAAAACAATAAGAAAATTAGAGTTTTGTTTCAGATGGAGTCTATTTCTGTGCCTTATGTAATCTCTTATTGGAATGGTTTAGTAAGTGATATTCCCTGGAAGAAAGTTTGGTCATTACCTCACAAATATTTAATTACTAACAAAATGAGAGAAATTGCATTTAAGTTGATTCATAGAATTTACCCGGATAAGTGCTCTCTTAAAAGACTTAAGAATGATATTAATACCAACTGTTCTTTCTGTTTAGAAAACAATGAATCTTCTTTACATTTATTCTGGAATTGCTCTTACACAACATCATTTTGGTGTGACATTCTTGACTTTATCAAATGTTATGTGAATCTTAATTTTGAGTTTACTTATAGAAATGTCATTTTTGGCTTTCATGAATGTAAAAAAAAAGGTGATGCTTATTTTATAAACCTTATTTTCCTGTTAGCTAAATATCATATTCATAAATGTAAATTTTCTAAATGCAAACCTGTTTTTTTAAGATTCAAACTTGAAATGAAAATGTATTTTGATTCTATTGAGTTCTCTACGAAAAGCAAAAAGAACAATGACTTTGTTGAAGGACTTGGCACTTCCTTTGGACTGAAAGACTCAATGACTACGTTTACATGCGCACGAATAATGCGATTATTTCCAATAATCAGAGTAAGGACTTAATCGCATTTTGATGTTTACATGTCAAGAGCAAAGCTCTTACTCCCGTTTACATGCAATTTCCATTATCTTATTACTCTCTATGAATTTTTTTTTTTTTTACTGCCATTATTCACATACCCCACTGCACAGCACAAATGATGGACTCAGAAAGAGCAGGTACTGGCCGCTGTTTTAATTTATTTACTTCTAATGCATAATGATTTTGTGTGGCTGTATTCCACGCTTTTTCGGCGCCATAGAAACGTGATGGAATCTATACACTGCCTTCGCGTTCTACTCGCCGTTTCTGGATGAGGGCAAGGAACAGAGACTGGCGGGAGCTAGTTGTGTTTTCCCCAGTATGCAATGCTTTCTTGCCCCCGCCATCGTTTCTTATGCTGCATTCACATGCTATCGGAATTATCGTAAATATGAGCTTCCTAGTCGGAAATTGGACATGAACGGCCTTAGAGAGGCCTTATATGGCCAGTTTCCGACTAGGAGACTCGCATCCACAACAGCTCCGATAGCAAGCAATGCGGCATAATCTCCTTATTATTACAGGTGCGTGTCACGTTTTCATGTATGTCACAAGCGCATGCGCACTTTGGTCAGAGCGGCAATACTGCGATTAAGATGTTTACATGCCTGTATATTTCGATTAAAATCGGCGTACGCCACCTATGTTAATACGATTATGCTTGCTGCGATTATGAGCTTAATCGCATTATTTAAATCGAAGTATTGCGTTTACATGAGATAAAGATTAATCGCAATATTGTCAAAATCTCATTATAATCGCATTAAGAGAGTCCATGTAAACGCACTCAATGTCCCTGAACGGTTGTTGTAATGTTATGTTTTGACGATGACAATTGTTAGTTTTTTTCAAGCATTCAAAAAAAAAAAAAAAATGCAACGCTCAACATGGCCGTTCAATCGCAGGAAGCCCCGCCTTCTGAATGAAAGAGCCAATGGCTATTCGGTAAAGTCAGCGCGTCACTGCAGCCGCCTTTAGAAGACCATTTCATGTTAGTAAACATTGTGACGTTTTTCTGTGAGCGGAGCTTAGGTGGTGGCAGAAAGATTCCACTGACCGCTTCACTAAGGCTAGCTATGAAGTCTGTTAGCTTGTTTTTTTAACAATAAGTTGAGAAATTCCGATTTTACCTGCATATGTAAGGGCTGGATACCTGCATACGGTCCGGGACCGCGTTATTTGAAAAGGTTAACTTTAACGGACGAAATTGGCCGACCTGTACTCACTATTACCTCCGGTTGAGTGACTCACATCTAACGTCTATAGTAAAGACAAACTCACCGTGTATCTAGTCATGAAGATGTAATATATATTTCAATTTCAGCAGGCAACTATTTTTACAGCTACATTATTATTCCAGCCACAATTACTCATAACAATGTATATACAATTACACATGATTAAGCATATAAATCGTCAGTTTGTTGTTTTACACACATGCACACAGACATTATTTCATACACGACATAGTACTCTGATCCATAAGAAATCTTTAGACGCGCCCATAACAACAAAAGACAATACTTTATTGAACCTTTTCTGATAAGAAGTGTGCGTTGCCTGCAAACGCGAGCTTTTTTGACGATCGTTTCTGTCCAGTCCGCTCGTTTTATCTCGTTTAACCACAGCTGTCGTTATTGTCACTCGGCGGCCATCTTTGAAACGCCTCTCGGGCATCCAAGATCAGCTCCTATCTCTTTGTATGGGGAAACATCAAATTCTCCAAAACTGTTCACTAAGCTTAGGATTAAATTTCATATTTGAAATCACCAATGAAATCGGACAACAGCTGTGTCATAAACGTTGTTTCTTTTGCTCAAATAGCATTATAAAAAGCTTATTTCTCAGGCTAGATCAGCCAGTGCGCATGCGGTCTCAGAGCGCTGACTGTTCTATAGAAACCGGGACTTCTAACAGCAGCTGCAGCGACGCACTAACTTTACCGATTAGCGATTGGCTCTTTCATTCAAAAGGCGGGGCTTCCTGCGATTGGGCGGCCATATTAAGCGTTGCATTTTTCCCCATTCAAAACTATACGAGTGACACGTCTTGGGTATTCTATAGTCTTTGCTATTGTTGAGTTAAATCGAGTTATAAAGTCCGAAATACGAAATATAAAGTTGCATTTGCGAGAAAAAAAAGTCTCAAAAAAGAATTGTGAGACAAAATAGGTAACGTTAAATGTAAAATGTTATAGGTTTAAATAGTATTTCATGCTGTAACTGTAGGGCAAATATAATATATTCCCTATGAACTGTATATGTGAATATTATGTAGACCAATTGTTTAAATCAAATTTATGCTTTAAAAGTAGAGTAATCATAGCAGGTTTCATTCATTAGTCTGTCCGTTTAAACATCTGCGTTTAGCTTCAAATGGCGTTTTTGACGACAGCATTCTATAAAAATTATTTGCATTCCGACTCTGACATCCAAAGGCACAACAATACATTTTATCTCTTATTCTGTGGCTCTTTCCACGTTTCACTCCGCTTGTTACCGTGTTTCTGCCACCACAATGCGCGCGCAGCTGCGAATGACGTAACTGTGACGTCTACATGAAATTGGTCAGTCCGCGTTCTGAAACGTGCGCTTAGGACTGCGCGTGCGCACTGGTTGATGTAGCCTGAAAAATAAGCTTTTTAAACTGCTATTTGAGCAAAAGAAACAACATTTATGACACAGTTGTTGTCAGATTTCTTTGGTGATTTCAAATATGAAATTTAATCGTAAATTTAGTGAACAGTTTTGGAGAATTTGATGTTTCCCCATTCAGAGATGTACTTGGATGCCCGAGAGGCGTTTCAAGATGGCCGCCGAGTGACATGACTTGTCTTAAAGAGACAAATGAAACAAACCAAATTTGGGCTCAATATGCCAAACCGTTGCGGAGATACAGCCTCAGATCCATTTTTGAGTGCTTTTCCTTGAATTAGTTCTTGTGTTATTCGAGAACGGTTTGACTAATCAACTTGAATTCCATAACTTTTTGCCAGCATGGTCTGAAGATGATCTGAGCCAATTTTGGTGAAAATCAGACAAACCGTCTAGGACGAGTTCGAAAAAGTTAGGCTTTTCGAACAATTTAAAATAGCGAAAAAACTAAACCTTGCTATTTTCAAATTTTGGACTTCATTCGACTCGGCATGAGCCAAGGATTCCTTCTGTGCCTTATGGTTCAAATTATTAGCATAAACATGAGTGAAACTTTGGACAAGTGGTGGCGCTAGAGAGTTTGAGTTAGAGACTCCAAATTTGCTCTGGTTACTGTTCTGTCTATCAGTGTGCCAATTTTTTTTTTACAACTTTCCCGCAATCGATTCTATGGGCTGCCATAGACTCAAGAGCTGAAAAAACGGAAGAAGAAGAAGAAGAACGCCAACGGATACAATGGTGCCTGTGCACCTTCAGTGCTTGGCCCCATAATAAACCCAAAAAATGACCAACATAGCATTTCAATAATCAGAGTGTAGTAATCATTTTCACCAACAGAGGGGGCTGCAGGCTACAGATTACATAGTGTGTCGCTAATTCAGCAAAGCACAACCTGAAGGCACTATCATTTATCAAGAGTCTCCGTTATCCGTTTCACTACTGTGTGCATGCACTTGGATGGGTTAAATGCAGAGCACAAATTCCGAGTAAGGAATCATACTTGGCCACACACCACTTCCCTTTCCCTTTGCTATATAGCCTGACAGCAGGAGATATGACATCGATCTACTATCTCCACATATGCTAAAACGATTTCAAGTTCACTTATTTGTTTCATGAATAACACACACATCTAGGCACTCTTCTAAATCTTTAAACTTGATATTCTATTCGTTCTTCTACACTGAGTTTAAAAGATTAGGGCACAATCACCTTTTATCCATCACTACCACTACAGGACAAGGTATTGCACCCAGTTTCAGAAAAATGTTTGGGTTTGATTTCAAATTTAGCGAGGCCAGAAGTGGGGACAGGGTCTGAACACAGTGATTTCCACAAACATCCACCCGCCCAGCCCTACCTTAAAGGTGCAGTTGGAGACCTCAGAAAATGCTAACTTTAGCCTGATAGCACTGAAAGCGAATGTCCCACCCTCCCTGCAATCGCCGTCCAAAGCCACGCCCCCTGAACGCACATACGCTCAAAGAGCAGAATACCACCCAGATAGCAAGGTGACATTGATTCAATGTTGAAATTCCATCAGAATCATCATTTTGGTTGAGGTTGAAAATTCAATGATAAATAATATTGGATCAATGTTGATAATTCAATGCTTTTCAGTGTTGAAAAGACAAATATTGAATCAATGTTGATTTTTGGTCAGCATTTCACTTGTGGAACTTAGACTGTCAATCCCTCATTCAACACTTAAATATGGTACATTTTCCTAGTGAGCACATGCTCATCAAACAATAAATTATGTTAATTTTGTGAACTCGTCACTACTAGCAGCACCAATAAATAAATAAATAAAATTGTCTGCTGATCGTGTGGCTTTACAAAGAACTCTGACCAGTAAAGAACTCAGCTAAACCGGATATATAATAATAATTATTATTATTATTAGCAGCAGTAGTGGTAGTAATGTTTTTAGTAATTAATGTGTTTGATTACCTGTTTTTGGCTAGCTAGAGATCACATTAAGCCAGAGACTGATAATGACTAAATGAATGTCACAAAGTCCTTATAAATCTTGTGGTCATCCAGTTATATCATTAATTTAAATTAATGTAATAAATTTATTAATGTAATAAATGTACATACATTTAATGAATTACCTAGAAATTCAGAGGGTTTTTTTCATGCGCCACAATCCAGTCCATTAGGTGGCAGTAATGCAGCTTAGCTGGCCGCCAACCGCCAATCAAATCAAAGCGCGGTAAACAGATTTCAAATGCGCAACGGACGGAGACGAGGCTAAAGGGCAAAGACAAAGTAGGTTCCCCTTCAACTCGGTCACTCTACATTGCTGGGAAGCCCATTTTTCCCTCAGATATTACTGAAACGCCTTATTGAATCATAGCCAGTGAAACTGGCCAATGGCGTTGAAGTGCGCGAAATATGAGGGCTCGTCACTACATAAAGCAGCGCTTATCGTCATCCATTCAGAATTTTTCCTTCAGCAGAAGCCTATCAAAGAATCTACTACTCACCGTGATCTACACGCTGCAGGACCTTCCTTCCCCTGCTGTGTTCCGGTGAGCTTCGGGCGAACAACGTGACCTCTCGCGGTGCCTCTCCTGCGTAGAGCCAATCGGAACCCTCTGATGGCCACGAATCGTGCGTCTTCTGCCTGGGTCGCGCCCACGCAGAGCGGCGCTTGGGGAATTCGGACTGCCCCACTGCGGAGATATGAGTCTCCGGACTCTCAGGCTCCGTGTGGCCATCGTCCAAGGCGATGAACTCGCCCAACTGGCTCTGCCGCGCTCTTCCTCTGAGCCAAAGAGTAAAGTGCCGCGAGTTTCCGATGCGGATCTGTCCGGGTCGGGTGACGAGACCGCGCCGGCTCAGTGCCCACACGCTTCTCACCCCCCTGCTGCAGGTCCCCTTCCAGTGCGCTTCATGGCCGCTGATCTCCGCCCCTCCCCCAGCGCGCAAGATGTGGTGTCTTTCGGAGCCATGGAGGAGGATGAGGATGATGCCATCTCGGTGGCAGCGTCTGCGAGAGAGGAGTGGTCCAACAGCCCACTGGATTACACTGCGCCCATCAGTGACGCTGGGGACCTCCATCACAGTGATGTTGAGCTCCTACGCGTCCTGACCAAGGCAGTTGATGAGCTCGGTCTGGAGTGGGCGCCTCCTACCGAGCCGGCCAGAAGCCGTCTGGACGAGTGGTTCCTCCAGTCGGACCGCGGCCGAAAGGACACCCCGCGGAGACCCGGCCCCTTTTTCCCGGAGGTGCACGACGAGATAGCGAAGTCGTGGAACGCACCGCTCACCAGTCGGGTGCACAATCCGGGATCCTCTCTTCTGTCGTCAGTGGACGGTGCTGACCGAGCGGGGTATGTTAAACTTCCCCCCGTGGAGGAAGCCGTCGCTGCCCACCTCTGTCCTGCAGCCGTGGCGAACTGGAGGGTGAGAAACAACGCGTCTCTCCCCTCTAAACCTTGCCGCGCCACCGCAAACTTCGCTGGCAAGGCTTTCTCGGCGGCGGGCCAGGCAGCTTCGACACTGCATGTGATGGCGATACTTCAGGTGTATCAGGCCAAGCTTCTTCAGTCCCTGGATGAAGGTGGCCCGGACCTGGAAGTCTTCAGAAAGCTCCGACGCGCCACAGATCTGGCCCTCAGGCGGCAGAAGGTGACAACTCGGCGTCGCGCAACATGGGAAATCTTGTGGTGGGTCCGTCACCTGTGGCTGACTCTGACCGAGCTGAAAGATTCAGAGAAGACGGCTCTTCTGGATGCTCCCGTGAATCCCTCAGGTCTCTTTGGAGCGGCGGTAGAGACGTTCACGGAGCGCTTCGTTGAAGCGCAGAAGCAATCGAAGGCCATTAGCCACTTCTTACCAAAGCGCGCTGGCGCGATCCCTCCTGCGCGTTCCCGCTCATCCTCAGCGCAGCGCGCCATGGAAGACCGTTCGCCCCTCCTACTGCGGTTCGGCGCGAGCATGAGCCGGCGGTGAGGCCAAGACAGCCTTGGCCGAAGCGCCGCCAGGGCTCGAAGGGCCAGAGACCCCGCCCTGACAGAGACGGCAGGCCACCGGCTACGGGATTAAAGCCGCGTTCCTGATGTTCTCTCTCGGAGGAGGAAATCTACATTCAGCGCCGAAGACGAGCCACTGAGAAAGTCTGCTCGCTCCGCTGTGTGTGTTCACCACGCCCCCTTGCCTGTTGCTGGCGGCGAGAACGATTGTCATGTTTGTGTTTTGACTGTTCCACAGTGCAGTGCAATAAAGTCAAAAAAAATACAAAAATCACCTCAATATCAGGGCAATTTTCCTCCTCTCACTCCCCTCTCCCACATCACTCACTCTCACACTCGTGTGGTATTAAACTCCCCGCCCCCCAATGGCGAGTTACCCCTCACGGTGTGCAGTCCGCCTCGCCCGCTGTCACAGTTCACAGAAGCGTGGCAGGCACTGCCAGGGGTATCAGAGTGGGTTATGAAATCAATAAAGAACGGCTACACGCTTCAGTTCTTCCGCAGACCGCCCCGTTTCAACGGTGTGTTAATGTCCACTGTACGGGAGCAGAATGTCTCAGTTCTGCGAGAGGAAATACACAACCTTCTCGCAAAGCGCGCTGTAGAGGCAGTGCCTCTCACAGACCGCGAGAGCAGCTTCTACAGTCGTTATTTTCTGGTGCCAAGAAGAACGGCGGGCTCCGCCCAATCTTGGACCTGAGACATGAATCGCGCGCTCAAGCGCTCGTTCAAAATGATTACGCTGAGACAAATCTCTCACATATCAGAACGGGAGATTGGACATCTCCGTGGATTTAAAGGATGCTTATTTTTTTCACATTCAGGTAGCCCCCGCCACAGAAGCCATAAATTTGCATTGAGGATAGCCTACCAATTCACGGTCCTGCCCTTCGGCTTATGTCTGGCCCCTGTACGTTTACAAAATGCATGGGCCCCGCTGCTCTCTCCTCTGAAGCAGAGCGGAATCGCATCTAGACTATCTCGACGACTGGCTAGTGTTAGCCCAATCAGAAGGCGCGCTGCTCAGCGGCAAACTCAGACTCTCGCTCCGTTCAGAGCTTAGGACTGACTGTAAATATGCAAGAGCACGTGCTGGTACCGAGAACAGAACATCTCTTTTAGGGTAGAGCTGAACTCAATCAAAATGCAAGCGCGTCTGTCGGAGGAGCGCTCACGAAAACTGATCAGTTCTCTCGCAGTCTTCAAACTAGGGCGTTCTCCCCCGCTGAAATGCTTTCAGAGGACGCTCGGCCAGATGGCTGCCGCCTCGACAGTGTGCAATCTAGGGCTCCTACATATGCGTCCGCTTCAGCTCTGGCTAAGGAGAGCAGGTGCCACAGAACGCATGGGCGCACGGGCACCTTGCGCATCAAAGTGACGCGCGACTGTTTGCATACGCTGAACCCTTGGCGCGATATGACTCTGTATCGCCGGGGTGTTCGTATTGGCCAAGTGATCAGGAGAAAGAGTGTTACGACAGATGCATCGAGTACGGGCTGAGGGCCGTTATCTGCGATGGCAGACCAGCACCGAGGACGTGGTCAGAAACGGAGGGTCATGGCACATAAACTGTCTGGAGCTCCGTGCTGTACACCTAGCGCTCTGATGCTCTCCCCAGACATTCTCCACCGTCACGTTCGTCAGGACGGACAGCATGACAGTGGTAGCGTTTATAAATCCTGGGCGGTGTGAACTCACGACCACTGCTGCAACTGGCGAGACCTCCTTCTGTGGGCAGATCGACACCTCCCCTCTCCATCCGGGCATTACACCTGTCCCCGGACGCCTGAACTACGGCGCGGATTTGCTGTCGAGGGCGGGATAATCCACGGGAGTGGAGATTTACACCCTTTGACAGTCAAAATGATTTGGAGCGTATTCGGCAGGATGGAGGTGGATCTCTTCGCATCAGCGGAGAACACTCACTGCCCCCTGTTTTATTCACTGACACACTCTTCCCTGGGAGTGGATGCACTAGCTCACAGCTGGCCGAAAGTACGCAAGTATGCCTTTCCTCCAGTGAAACTTCTGCCTCGCGGTTTGCAAAAATCAGAGGAAAAGGAATCTGTTCCTGTTAGTGGCACCGAAATGGCCCAATCAGTGGCCGTGGTTCCCAGAACTGGTGGAGATGGTAGCCCCCCGTGGACTATCCCACTGAGAAGAAGAGGGGCTTTCTCTCTCAAGCACAAGGAACGATTTGGCACCCAAATCCGGAGTCATGGAGCCTTCATGTCTGGCCGCTCGACGGAGCTTGCCAGTAACAGATGCACTTCCTCAGCGCGTGTTGAACACTATATCTGAGGCTAGGGCTCCTTCCACGAGGCGTCTTTACGCACATAAATGGAGAGTTTTTTCAAGTTGGTGCGTATCGCGGGGCGAAGACCCAATCAGCTGCCCAATATCAATAATCCTTGTCTTCCTTCAAGAGCGATTTGATAGCGGTCGTATGCCATCCACATTGAAAGTGTATGTGGCCGCTATAACAGCCTTTCACGCGCACGTCGAAAATCGCCCGATCGGCATAAATTTCACGGGACCCCCGTTCGAACCCATACAATCAGCGAGCTTGCGAGCGCTCTCTCTCAAGACAGCGCTCCTGCTCGCGCTGGCCTCTGTTAAGCGAGTTGGAGACCTACAAGCGCTTTCGATTGACGACTCGTGTATTGAATTCGGGCCAGGTGATTGCAGGCTCACCTTGAAGCCTAGAAAAGGTTATGTGCCTAAAGTGCTTTCGACTCCATTTAAAGCGCAGGTCATATCACTATCTGCTTTCCGCCCCGAAACACCAACCGGGACAGAGCCGCTTAATACACTGCTGTGCCCTGTACGAGCGGTGCGTACTTATATCGAGCGCTCTAGACAGTTCAGACTCTCGGAGCAGCTATTCGTATGTTTTGGTGGACGTACAAAAGGACTGCCTGTGTCCAAGCAAAGGCTGTCACACTGGATCGTCGACGCAATTGCTTTGGCTTACAGCTCTAAAGGTGTGGAATGTCCGATAGGGGTTCGGGCCCACTCAACCCGCGGCCTCGCATCATCCTGGGCCTGGGCAAATGGCATATCTATTCAGGACATTTGTACGGCGGCAGGCTGGTCGTCACCCAGCACTTTCGCGAGGTTTTATAACCTAGATGTGTCGTCGCTTGCCTCGCATGTGCTGTCAGTGCACGCGCCTACTCAACCTCAGCTATGATCTGAAATGTGTATCAGAGTGGTTTCGACTAGGTCGTATACACCCTGTATAGACGCACCACCAATTCAATGCTGTCCCTATCAGTTTATCACAGTATTATGATATAGTTCACCACGTCTTTTAGGACTTGGTCACCATCATACCTGTACGGCCGTGCATTATAACATGATTTCATTCAAATTAAACAATTCAATTAATCTATATGTGAAAGCGCCGAAGCCGCCGCCATTTCACATTCTCTGTTTCACCGGAGTTAACTCCGCCCCTGATGTGACGCGGCATCGTCTAGCTGCCGCGCCCCTGACTTTACATGGTTTCGACTAGGTCCTGTAGACCTGAGCTGTGTTTACTAAGAGCGCCAATATCATTGCCGTTCTCATTACGGCTCCGAATGTGAAACTTGACATACTTAGTCGAGCCAGGCTCCATCGCTGTGACACGGCGGGATTTTATACGTTCCCATAGCAATGTAGAGTGACCGAATTGAAGGGGAACGCTCTCGGTTACTCACGTAACCTCGGTTCCCCGAAATGAGGGAACGAGACATTGCTCTTATTGCCGTGTCACCGAGCTCAGGATCTTACAATGCCAAGTTGCTTCAGTCAAAGATTCTGAATGGATGACATACAAGCACTGCCTTATATAGAGTGGGATTCCCGCTCATATTTCACGCGCTTGAACGCCATTGGCCAGTTTCACTGGCGTGATTCAATAAGGCTTCAGTAATATTCGAGGAAAATGTATTTCCCAAATTCTTCCCAAAGCAATGTCTCGTTCCCTCATTTCGGGGAACCGAGGTTACGTGAGTAACCGAGAGCGTTCATGCACGTAGCTCTCTTCTAACGAGCTGGTTATCTGAATCGGGTGTGTTAACTAAGCGAGACATGTAAAATATGCAGAGCGGGGAGCGAGAGGACTGGGATTGGGAACTGCTGGGCTACATCATGTGTCATTCACCGGTGAGACAACTTTATAGCACAGTTAGTAAGTACTACAATGCCAGGAAGGAAGGTCAGGTTGTTGATGTTTAACTGCAATTCTTGCTCTGTCTGCATAGCGTACGTGAACGCGCTGACGTATAGTGTCTCTTGCTTGAACAGGAATGCGCAGAGGTATGCAAATACATAGGTTGACAGGCAGGTAGGAAGAAAATTAAGCGCTCGGACGGGCGTTTTGATTAGACGAACATTTCTTGGTCCTACACCTTCCACAGAATATATAAATACAGATGAATACATTTAGACCACTTAACTTAATGATTACTATCAGGATGTGAAGAGACTTTCAACCAGAATAACAAAAAATGTTTCTGAAGACAATCACCTATGACACCTTTAACTATCCAACTTATTTAGTAAACTCGATGATACTGTTATGATACTTGATACTGCTAAGTTAATTGGTATTTGTTATCATTTTAATCTACTTCTAGGTATTTATTAATAGTCTCGCATATTAGCATTAAATGCATTACTACGCTTTGCAAAAAAAAAAAGTGAACACCATGCGGATGATACACCCCGTTATGAATAATAGCCTAATAATAAAAAAAAATAAACTAAGAAATCAAGAATTTAAAAAAAATAATAATAATGAGTCTGCACATAAGCCTAGTTAGGGATAGCCAAAATCCACTTCCAAAAGCACAAACATAAAAAAAAAAGAAGAAAAAGATGTAACTACTGTATTAAATACAATTAGAAAATGTTAAAATATTTGTTTCATCTTTAACCCACATGAAAAAAAATACTATAGTAATTTATAGTAAATACTATAGTTGTAGAAAACTTAGTACAGTATTGGGTGAAGTAATTTGTTTATATTACTATAGCTGTTTTATTACCACAGCAATTACCACAATAAATTAATTCAAGTACTTTACTATTGTATGGTTCAAAAACACTATTTAGTATAAATTACGATAGTATTTTTTCATGTGGGAGTTCTTCGGTTCAACAAGTGATATTTTGTGCACTGAACAAAGTGCATTTCAGAAATCTGGCCACCAAACAGGCATTTCCACGAGCGTCTCCTTTAACATTAATTTAACCAAATACGGGAGTGTCCTTCATTACTCAGATGCACTCAGTCTTTGTGGTCGGGTCACTTCGCGACAACTTCTACAGGACAAGGTTCGTCACCGAGCAAAAAAAGGACAGTGTGTTGCTCTGGTCACAGATGTCTCCAACTGGTTACTGAGGAAAGTTAATGTTTAGACCACAGAGACGCACTTTAGTTTGGAGCTTTAATTAAAACATGCTGTGGATCGACCTGGTAAGACCGTCTCATGTTCTTTATGCTGTAGAATTTTGTTTTAAAACGACGAATTATTGTCAGTCGTTATCACATGCAGCCTACCGACATTTGCGAGTCATAAGTAGGCTAATACGTACAAGTTAAAACACACTTTTAATTCGAACCATTTCACTAAAATAAAAAATAAATTAATTAAAAAAATAAAGTTTGAAATTCTAAAACAAAAGTTATTGTTCAAAATGAAGGCAAAACGTATTTGGACACTTTCATTTGTGTGAACTTGAGAAGTACGGGCTTCAAATAGCCTATATATACAATAAAAATCACCATAACACCAGTTAGTTAAATGTCATTTAAAAAAAATAATTCAGAGGCTCAGGCAAGCAAAGTTAGTTTTGATAAAGTCCAGCATCATTTGTTTGCAGTTGCTACTTGGTTTGACTTGTTTATAGCCTATATGCAAATAATAATAAAATGCATTTTAAGTACGTAAGTGTCCAGGTACTTTTTGTGGCTAAGTTTTGAAATCTGATCGAGCGTTCATGTTCCAGACACTTGAATTACCTTAAAACCCTAAGATTTACCAACTTTTTATTTTAAATGGAGTGGACAGAGTATCATATCATTCTCATTTTTTCCTATTGAGACAGATGAATACCGGTGAACGCTTGATTATGTTGTTATGTGATGTTAAAATGATTCACATGTTCAATGAGTTAACTGTTCTTAGTTTTTACAAAATTTTGTGCATTTTTCCTATTTGTTATTAAAAGAAATGATGATTTTGTCATGTCGTTACAAACCTTTATGACTAACTTTCTTCAGTGGAACACGAAAGAGGTTTTAAATAATGTTTCTTGTCAACATGAGGATAACTAAATCATGATATCATTATTGGGTGAAGTATTCCATTTTTAGGTTAACATCCATTTCTCTGTTGTCCTGTCAAGTGTATCCTGAAGTCTTTCAGTGATTTCATTGGGTTTCCACAAAGAAAACAGAGACCCTCTGGCCTGTTTTCTCTTCAAATTTGCATTTGCATTGCATAGTATTTGCATTTGCATTTACTTTAGATGTGAAGATATCCTGCATTTTCTTAGAAAAATAAGCTGTAGAAGTTGTGTGTCAAACAGATTATATAGATAGATTAAATAAGCTCTAAAAAACTGAAAGATCATCCTCACGATTCACCATTCAAAACTAAATTTCCAATATATATATATAGAACAGATAAATGAGTTTTGAATTGTGAATCATGAGAATGACCTTTCAGTGCAATAGAGGTTATTTTTATATCTTGGCAAGATTTACCATCTTAAATGAAATCTTGTTTGACAGTTGGACAGACTAGGTTCTTGCAAACCAGGATGTTTCGAAATGAGGTACATTAGAAATAACCAACCAAGGTTGCTTAACCATTTCATTTGAATAAAACTCATCCAACACCACTGAAAGTAGAAGGACACTGCACTTTGTGTTGCACTCCTGTGTTGGATTTGTATGTAAAGGAGTAAAAAATATTTTCTCTCTTTTTCCCAAATTAATTTTAATTTATTAAATCTGTACAAATCTGGATATTCTTGTAGAAAGCATGTATGTGAGTGTTATAATGGGAGAACGTAACCAAAATGTTCACCAAAAAATGGGTGAGCAAATCATACAGAATTTTTATTTTTGGGTGAACTATCCCTTTTAAATGACTTGCCAGGTTACGTTAATGTAAATAAAAAATAATTCAGGCGTCTTACGTTTTGATTGATTTCCTGGTCTCATGTTATCTCACTCACTGTTCATTCTTGTCCAGAATAAGTCCATTGAAGTCCATTGAAGTTGTCGTGTATGTTTCTCTTACAGACTTTGACAATCACAGTGGAAGCACCTCATTGGTTTTTTGACTTGACAAAGGCTTCAACATCAATGGCAGCTGAACAATCACAGTACCAGACTGTTTTCTTGTCTCATGTTGGAACCCAGACATGGACATGGTTTGAAGGCCGCTATTACTCTAAATGAAACAGTCAAGAATCTCACGAATTGCAACGGGAGGCACGATATTTTTCAAAATGCCTAGATTCAAAAAATACCAACTACGGCTAATAATAATATGCTTTAGTATCTTAATGCTCATGGCGTACTGGGAACAGATTGACAATAACATTGTAACCCATGTAATGTCTTTCTCGTACCGCTACCTTCTCAATAGCTTCACGTTCATTAACGCAAGCTTTAGAGTCAGTCCCGAAGACGCTATCAAGTACCACAATCGCAGATACCTAATAAACCACGAGGGGAAGTGTGGTGAAAAGGACGTTCTGCTCCTGCTCTTTGTGAAAAGCTCCTCGGAGAACTTTGAGAGAAGACAAGCCATTCGCTCTACTTGGGGAAACGAGACATACATTGAAAGGAAGCTGGGTGTTACTGTAAGGGTGTTGTTCGCTCTTGGCCTCCATCCTGAACCAGAGCAAAGAAGACTACTTAAGATGCAACTGCTGTTTGAGGACCAAAGATATCACGACCTCATCCAGCAGGACTTCATGGACACCTTCCACAATCTTACTCTGAAGCTACTTTTGCAGCTTGGCTGGAAAGAAACCTACTGCCACCGTGCCCAGTTCCTCATGTCTGCAGACGATGACGTCTTCGTTCACATTCCCAACTTAATTCACTTCTTGCGAGGGATTGGCCGCAGTAACGCCAAAGACCTTTGGATAGGAAGGGTGCACCGTGGTTCACCTCCCGTCCGAGACAAAGAGAGCAAGTACTACATGTCCCAAGACTTGTACCCGTGGTTGTCTTACCCAGATTACACCCCTGGATCTGGGTATGTCCTCTCCAGAGATGTGGCAACCAAAATCTATCAAGCTGCGCTCACCATAAATGCTTCCTTTCACATTGATGACGTCTTCCTCGGGATCTGCGCCAAAATGATAGATGTTGCTCCCAAGGACCATGCGTTCTTTTCAGGAGAGGGAAAAGCTCCTCATCACCCTTGTATCTACAACCAGATGATGACTTCTCATGGACACGTCAAAGACATTCGGGAAATGTGGAAGCGTGTAACAGAAGCTGAAGTAGGTCAGATACCCTCAGGACTGATTTGGAGGCTCTACTGCACTGTCGCGAAAGTGAGGCTCCTATGTGTATCGTTTCTGTCAAACTCTTACCAATGTAAGGCAGCTTTTTTTGAATACGACAGTTATTAAAATTGAAAAGAACTCTCGGATTACCAGAGTAGCTTTGTATTGTATTTCACAGGACAAGTAGATTAGATTGGTTCGGTAAGGAATTCAGTGGTGTGTTCAGAGTAATAAAAAAGTAATTTACTGCATTTACCATGAAATAAAGTTGAAAATTAAGAAGCAATGAAAGTGCAGTGTTCACTGTGCAACAAGTAATTTATATTCAATGAAAAGAAAATGTTCAGTTCAACTCAAAGTTATCGGAAGCACTACCGGATTATGAAAAATTAAATCTGTTATCTTGGGGAGCAGATGATCAGCATGCACTTTATAGATTCCTGCATTAAGCTTGCCATCAAATTGATTTGGCTTTCATCTGTGTGTTTGCAAAAACAGATAACTCCGTTTTTTTTATTTTCAAAAATGTTTTTTATTCTCCTATCATGTTTTTATTGTGTTTTATTGTGTTAGCTGTATTTTTTAGTTATTTTTTAACCTAATCAAAATAACCTAAGTGCAGTTTCACTGAGATTAATTGGAATGCACAATGAAAAATGATTTTTGAAAATTGTTAAAAACAGAGTTATCTGTTTTTGCAAATGAACTCTTCATAACGCTTCATGAACACATACATACATACCGGTATAGATATATGTTCTGTTCCTTTTTAGATTTTTGACAGCAGATATCTATTGAAGTTTGTTTTACAACTAACAGCTGAACTCAGTCAAATTCAAAATGATTTTCTTTGTTTAGAACTGATATTTTACCTAAAAGTAAAGAAATTTAAAGAAAGCAACAATTTACAGCAGGGTAGGGCTTAGCTTGACGATCTTTGCTGACTGCCTAAAAACATAATTGCTTTTAAAGAGACGGCGCCCAATTAAATAAATCCATTCTTCAAACCACTCGCTGTGTGTAGAGTCATGGGGCCACTGGAGCCTATCCCAGTGCCTCAGGCCAAAGGCAGCGAAAAGTGAATGGATGGCCAGTCCATTTCAGGTCTGATTGGAAATGGAGATATAAATTGAGATAAAGATTGTCTTAAAATTGATCCTAAAACTTTCTTCTATCATGCCACGCATTACACTCTTAAGGTCAACGCCGGTCTCTTTTAACATATTTCTGTGCTGCGGTTTTCATGTGTGCTCCCTTTGTAGAAGCAGATTAAATCATTTCCTGTCCAGAATATTTATATTTTAATTAATTTGACTGTGCTCAACCTGTTTTTGACATATACTCCTTATAGGACTGGTATACAGTTATTTCTGAATATATTCCTGAATATAACAAGCACAGTTAATGGTTATCAATGACAACATTTATATATAAGGAATCATATTAATGGAATCTGATTGCAAACCCTTAAGCAAACATGAATGGACAGTCTATCTAAATCTTGGTGTTTGGTTGGAATGAGGTGAATGGCAGTTTTTGTTCTTCTAGTGGACTAGTTTTGCTTTACTGGACAAGGCTTAGGATGCGTCCTGTATAGCCACATGAAAATTGGCAGATTTGCATTTCAAATGTGCTCAACAGGAGACGTTTGAAGGTACAAACTTCAAACTTGAAAGTACAAATGACTTTCTGAAGAAAGGTAAATCTGATTATTGTCCGGTGAGTGATTCCACATATACATTACCTGGCCAACAGTATATGGACACCCTCTACTAATAAAGTGCTGCGGTGATATTTTTGTAGGCCGACCTGAAAGCTGATCACCCTAGAGTGCATTTCCCAAAAGCAACTATGGTCACAAGATTCATCGTTACCAATAGAGTTCAGTGGAACTTGCGAAAACAGTTAGCTAACAGTGCTTTTTGCACCCCTGGTTTCCTGGTTTACACAAAAACAAAATGATTTTCCATTGCCTTTTTGCCAAAAATAAGTTGTGGCTGACTCAAGCTTATGAATCTTTTTTTTTTTTTGGTTCAATGTTGTTTAATGTCCCAGACAACCTCTGCAGTCCTATTAAGTCACTTGTTCGCAACAGACTCTGATTCGGGCTACAAAAATAGATCACCCCTTGGCCCCTTAACCCCACTGAAGACAAATCCCAAGGCTGCAAAAGTGACTCGGGCGGAGTGGGAAAAACTATCGGAAATGATTCAAAGCTCAGACCTTGAAATGAGCAGCATGCTGAAAGTAAACCAAATCCCATCACCCAAAAACCCACCCTAAAATTAGAATAAATCTCTAGTGGTAAATCTTCCTAGAAGCAGAAAATTCATTTGGATAAAGGCTGGAGAAGTCAGTCAGTAAGAGGAAGTGAATAAGGGTGCGGTGTACGCATTCTTCTGACCAAATAGTTTATTGTCCAGCTTTGAACAGAATAAACTTGAAATGGGTTCTACTTCTACTCATTCTATAAATGAACAATTTAAAGCAAAGGACACTTCAGTAATTACTCGGACTGTGTGGAATGAACTAATTCAAAAGACACTAGACACCAATTCATGGACAGAATAATCATCCTCTTTATTGTCAAATGGGCCAAACACTACACGGAACATTGAGTTAAGGTGTTAAGACCCACCTTTGAAGAGGACTTCACAAAAAGAAGTACTTGATAAAACAATATACATTTAAAGTATACATTCCACAAAACTAAAAAGTGCCTTTATATTACTAAATAGGTGAACTGAACCAAGTTAAACTGCACACATATGTTAGCATAACATAATTGGCAGACTTAATGCAGCACTTGTATCTTTTAGTCCACAAGTAAATTACTAAACGATGAAGAACATCTAACACGTACATTTTGAACATACTAGGGAAAAAATACCTGAAAAAGAATACATGTAAAGAACCCATGTTTTGTAAACGCCGCCACCAGTAAATACTGATATGGTAGGAGTCTACGACCGTCCACACAGAGAGTCAACGTCACGTATCGAATTCGTAAGTCAGATCCGCAGCCAGCATTGAGGAGAATAGGTTTTTTTTCTTCCAATAAAATAAGCGCAAATGGAAGTGATCATTCAACGGCTATCCCTGCATTAAAATCTCCAAAGTTTAAATCAGGTCGGCGACATTCATGGGCATCTCCTCAACAGTTGTGTTGTAAAACGTCTCAATGTCTCGAAGAATCCTTTTGTCTTCTTCAGTAACGAAGTTAATAGCTACACCTTTTCTGCCAAACCGACCTCCTCGGCCAATCCTGAGAAATGACAATTATAGTGAAACATTAAAATATGAATCGTTAAATGCACAGTGTCGACACCTGCAAGTTTTACTCACCTATGGATATAGTTCTCACGATTTGTTGGCAAGTCATAGTTGATGACAAGTGAAACTTGTTGCACATCAATCCCACGAGCCTGAGGATACAGGGATATCAGGGTCAGTAATGCTAGAGATGCACAACTCTTTAAAACTTTGAGACTGATTCTGGACAGACTATTGACTTTTTCATGGCTATTACTAATATACAAATAGTTCTCTCAGAGGACTAGAAACAGTTTATATAATAAAATCTCATTCAAAATCTGTCAATTTACCCATATAGGTAGAAACAATTCATGAACATTTAATGAGCAACTTAGTGCTCAATCTTCTTACAACTTAAAATAACTTTAATGCATATCTTAGTTTTATGGCCATTTGTCCCAATGCTTGGGGGAATGCAACAAGCCTTTCGGAAACTCTAAAAATAGAAGCCCTACTCACCAATAAATCTGTGGTTATGAGCACTCTGCTAGAGCCAGACCTGAACTCTCTCATGATTATGTCTCGCTCCTTCTGATCCATGTCTCCATGCTGAAAAACAGAGACTGCTTTAACCAATGCAAGTCATCACAAACGTCACACTGGTTTAGAAACTCTGGACAAGTATGATCAGTTATGTTTAGAAACAAATCTCTCCATGAGAGGTCAGTCCCGAAAGATGGTAGAGCATCATTTCATACTTTATCCAGCATTAAACATCATAATGTGTAATCTGTCTTGTAGATCAATCCCTGGCCTACCACTAACTATTAAAACATTTTTCATGTTTCATCTATTAACATATGGGTATGTACATCAACTTACCAGAGCAGACACGGTGAAATCTCTGGCATGCATCTTCTCAGTCAGCCAGTCAACCTTTCTTCTCGTGTTCAAGAAGATAACAGCCTGGGTGATTGTAAGGGTCTCGTAGAGGTCACACAGCGTGTCTAATTTCCACTCCTACAGGATGAGTTATAAATTAGCATTAGCGGAGAATCACCACAAGGTGTCATCCTACACCAACATCCTGATTTCATAATATGTATGGCACAAAATCTCGAGACCTTGGACACCGGACATTAAGAAAGAGGTCCGTCCTAGACTCATTTCCGACCGTGTGCTTTTACTCTTCCTTCTTTAAGATTTAACCAGTACTAGCATGAACACCAGAACAAGACCAGAAGGCCTTGAGCTGGTGATTTTAGCATGGCACTTTTAAAAGAAGGGACATGAGATATTAAAGAGAGACAGCCGGTTCCTCACCTCTCGTTCTACATTGATGTAAAACTGCTTAATACCCTCCAGAGTAAGCTCCTCCTTTTTCACCAGGATGCGAACAGGTTCACGCATGAACTTGGTGGTCACCTCCAGCACATCAGCAGGCATGGTGGCCGAAAGAAGCACAACCTGGCAACAAACAACACTGTTAGAGCATGGACAAAAATTCAATTCTGGGTCAATTCTGAAAACACTAGTGAAGGATTCTGCATTTAATAACTGGTAAAAGGGAAGATTTTGTCAGCATAATTATGAGGACAATAAACTAAGTACTTGATTTGTCACGTCTTGCTTTAATGACAGCAGCACCTGAGCTGCATGAACTCAAAATCTGGGTAACATGTGATGCTTGTGTTCTTCAGCATGACTTGATGCACAAGGTTCTCATTAAATAATTTTCAATGAAAGCGAGAACATTTGACTGTAAAGCGTCAAATTTGACGAGTGAACTGGAAACAGCACAGAATGTCTCCAGTTTGGCACAACTTGATTTTACTTTTTTTTTTTTTTTGAAAGTTTAAAGTCACAGATTTTCTATATGGTATTCAAGACTTCTTCCAGTTGAAAATGTACTGTTGCTCTGGACCTTGAAACATAAGCCACTGGACATTAAGAAAGAGGTCCGACTCGGTTTCATTTCCGGTGCAGGGCTACTGCTCTTCTTCCACATGATACTCTGCTAGCATTATTGCATAAACCAGGAGAACCTAGAATCTGCAATTTTAGCACAGTTCTTTTGAGTGGAAGACACCTCCGTTGAGAGTCTGGTATCAAGACATTGACTTACTTGGATGTTTGTGCTCAACTTCTGGAAAATCTCATAGATTTGATCCTTGAACCCACGACTCAGCATTTCATCAGCCTCATCAAGGACAAACATCTTGATCCATTTGGGAGCTGTAAAAAAAAAAAAAAAAAAAAAAAAACTTGGGAGTAATTCAAACCCTTACTAAACCATTAAAACATGGTGGTCAAATGTATGATCAGTTAAGTTGTAATTTCTCCATAACAGGTCAGTCCCGAAAGATGATACCATCATGTCATACTGCATCCCAACTGGGCATGCCTGTTTTATTCTAATTTATTTGCATTCACTACTTACACAGGTACCTCCTGTTCAGCATGTCAAACACACGGCCTGGCGTGCCAACGACGATGTGAGGAGCCTCTGCCTGGAGTTTTTGCATTTCGTTCCGCACATTGGTGCCTCCAATGCAGGCATGGCAAGAAGCACCCATGTAGTCACCCAAGGCCAAGATAACCTTCTGAATCTAGAGAGCAGAGAGAGAGAGGAAAAACTTAAAAGAATACTTTATTTCCTCAAGTACTGAAGTTTGATAGTCACTGTGCACTAATAAAGCCAAATATTGGACAGGTATGACCAGTTGAAAAGGTCATCTCCATAACAAGACAGTCCCAAAAGCAGTATACCATCTCACGCTTTTGTCCACAGTTCCATTTTGCTACAATCAACCCATGGAAATCACCTGGCAGTCCAACAACCAAACTATTAACTAAAATCTCATTTCCAACCACTTACAGTAAACACTCTTATACTCAAGTAAATTATTCTGGCTGAAGCACTAGCTAATTACTTCCTGCCAAAAAAAAATAAATTATACATATTAAAATTACATCCACATTTAATGACTGATGGAGCAGGAAGAACAGCAAAAGTGTACCTTGAATCGGGCTACTGCCAGAATATGCCGCCTTGGTCTGAGACACTAAGTTTATGGTGACCTCAGGTACAGCATACCTGCTGAGCGAGCTCTCGGGTTGGTGCCAGGACCAGAGCCTGAGTCTCTTTCTGCTCAATCTCCAACTGCTGCAGGATGGAAATGGCAAATGTGGCCGTTTTACCAGTGCCTGACTGGGCCTGAGCGATAACATCATATCCTATGGCGAAATAAAAGAGCAATTCACACTAATGCACAACACATGCAATCAGGTTAAAATGAGTAGAGATTCACACTTGAACTTAAGACTACAAATAACTATACATCAGGCAAATTGGATATAAATCTTGTTTACTGAAAAAGCATGTCAAGCAAACGTTAAATGTAACTGAACTTGTTTGTACCTTTTATGCAAGGGATTATAGCTCTCTGCTGGATTGCCGAGGGTTTCTCAAAACCATAAGCATAAATTCCACGAAGGAGAGTTTCCTTCAGGTTCATGTCATCAAAATTGTCCGTAATCTCATTCCAGTTGCTCTGTAAAATAAATGCGTATGAGATCTCACTTAATACACTCAGCTCATCAATTACAGACAATATCATTACTGTAAGCTAATGGGACGGGGTAATATGCTGCCTTCAAAATCACGTCAAACAATGAGTACACATGAAAAGCACTGTAATATTGTGATTACAACTGGGATTTTCAATCAGCACATTTGTTCTATATTACGGCATGTCAACTGGTCAAGTTTTAAATGGAAACAAACAGGGCTTTTGCGGCCATCACATGTTCTCAAACTTCCTACTTCTGACTTCATAATTAGGAGTCATTGCATTCAACTGTTTGTAGTCGGAAAGAACAAGAATCATAGGACACTGGTGTGGCCAGTTGCATAAAATGCTTAAAGCAGATTTATAAGTCAGCCATTTAATTTTCTTCTAAAAGACTGGTCATTATTTCACATACATAATGTAAATTTGTGTAATTCGAATCTGAAAAATAAGAACAAGTCTGACCCACTAGCTGTTAGATAAGGGGGAAGGAGTCTTAAGACAAAGGCTGAGTTTATGCAACTGGCTCGTTCATGTTTGCTCATTTCCAGGGGAGCTGAAATTCACTAAAGACATTAAATGAATATCCAACAGATTCTGAAAATTAAGAAAATGTATTAAAATGACAACCATATTATTACCCATGCTGTTGTATACATTCACCATGTTATCTGAATAATTTCCTGACAACTCTGAAATATCAGTCAAATAAATGCTGTTTTCATCGTGTAATATAATATGCATCAAATGGTTATTTATACATGTATAAATGGCTGTGAAGGCAAGAGAATTCAACATAGATGTTGTGGGGGGGAATAATGTCACTGCAGCATTAGTTTATTCTTTATTTAATCACTGACTGTTTACTTGTCTTCAGGGAGCTTTAGTTTTTTTTCTTTAAATTGAGGCTAGTATTAGTTTGTGATATTGACACTCATGACAAAAATTATGAAATTTCTATGGTATCAAAAGTTTGACATCAAAGAGACCTTATTTAAAGCAAAAAATAAATAGTGTGAATATAGTGTTACCCACAAATAAGATTACTCATATCGAGATATACGATTTCGGTCTTGAGACCATTTATGACCAATTTCCAACTAGGAAACTTATAACTACCATAATTCAGATAGCAACATGTAAAGGTGTGCTCACATTTATTCTTCCTAGTCAAAATCCAGTGGGTTTTGCAGGAATCTGTGCAATCACACAGATTTTTCTTGAGTTCAACACATTTTCCGTGCTCACCAACAAAGTTGCTTGGTTTATAAGTGACACGTGAGCTATGATTCATGCATTTTTACTCTGACAATTTTTTGCCCCCTAAATGTGACGGCACCGTAAGGCCAGTACATGGATTGACCAAAAAAAATAAATCTTCATCACCAACACAGATATTTATTAGAACCACTAAATCACCCCTCCAGACTTCACTAGGATACAAACCTCGATGACACCATCAGGCTCCATCCCTTCAGGCCCCCCATGGTCTCGATCTCGTGAGCTGAAAAAAAATTAAGAGTAAACTTTTAGTACGAGAAGTTTCTAAAACATAGTATTGCATAACTCGAACCTTCAGGAAACGCGCGTGCAAGCGAGTGCACATTCCAAAAATGCCACGTGGACGACCGTTAACAATCAAAGCGATAAATAACCACTTTAGTGAATAATGGGGTTGTATTCAGTGAAAATAACTTGGTCTACCTTAAAGCCTCCGCCCAAATTTGGTCCGACTTATTTACAGCAGAATCACCTCGTCACGTTTGATGTGCTAAAAGCGGTTTCTACTACCCATAATTATTTTATATTATCAATTATTTAGCTGCCGATAAAAAAAATGGCTAAAAATACAACAACTACGACTTTATGAAATGTAACTGCAATATTTAAAGGTAACGTTAGTGAACGCGGTATGAGTGCAAGGACTCAAGCATGGAGGCCACGAGTTAGATTTCAGGGTGGGCGTGAAGCCTAATAGTCATCGTTTTGATCCTTAATTACGGCACTTACAAAAATTGTATTAAAATAGTATATTTAGTCATACACGCGCATGAGCGCTGAGTACGTGAGAATACACATGCAAACACACGCAGCTAACAGGCGTTAGTTAGCTGCGCGGCCTGCTTAATATCACAAGCGCCGTGTCAAAATGCATGCACCGGCGCTATAATTAGCCCGACGCCTCTCTAGTTCAACAAGATACACATTTACTGACAGTATTTGACATAAAGTGAATGAAGGTTACGTGTCATAAAGATTTTACCTGTTGTAATCAGCAGAACCGCTAGACATGGTCCGTTCACGACTTCGGCATTCACTCGGAAAGGAAGAACATGTGAATCTCTGGCGATTTTATCTAACCGGGACTTCTTTTTGTACATTTAGAGTAAAACTATATAAACGCTAAAGCAGCTACACGCGATTGACTTTTTATCGATTGCGACAAGAGATGTAATTCGAGCTAAATACGTATTAATTTTTAGCAGTGGTTATCTTTGTTATGTCGAAGTTTGCATGGGACTATATGGAGAAGCGCAAGGATATTGCACCATTGATAGGGAGTAGTGGAGTCGCTACGGGGTCTCCACAGTTCTGGCCTTAAATTGGGACTGAGTTAAAGTGACAGTTCGCCTTAACCTCCTGAGACTCGAGAAAAAAGTTTTAGGAAAAAAATAGTTTTTTATTTTTTTTTATTTTATTTTTTTATGTCTTTACATTGTTTAGAGCATTAAATGTTAAAAAAATTAAACATATTTCATTCATAAGTTATGCTATGTCCTCGGTAGAGGACATCAGGACTTAATTTCTTTAAAAAATAAAATAAAATAAAAAGACATGAATGAACATGCATAGGCAAAAACAATTGATTTTTTAAATCACCAATACATTTTTGGTTTTCAGGATTTCTTCTTTTTTTTTTTTTTTTTTTTACCAAACTTTGTATAAAGATGATTCTCAACTATGTTATAACAGAATGATTTGATATACCATTTTTCTTCCTGCAAAATGTGTGTAAAATGGCCATAAATGGGTTTTCTCATTATGTACAATGTATCTATAAACTAAATCTAATTTGCATATTAATGTGTTTTTGGGGCAACATGTAATGAAAAAAGAAGGGTAATAATTGACACGATTTTCAAAATAATATATAATATTTCATAGAATATTGAAATATAATTTCTTTCCCTATTTATTTGTTATGTCTCCCAAAACCCGTAAGAAACATGCTTTTAGTCCCGGTGTCCTCAATTGAGGACATGTTTGAAATCAGTGTCCTGTTTCATAACAAGAAGTCATATTTTGATTTGAAACCCCATAACATTTTCCTGAGATGTTGATTTATGACACACAGTTTAAAAATTTGACAGATTTAAATGATAATTACAAAATATTTTTATATTTCCATAAGAGTGTCACTAAATGAATATCAGACATTTTTGAAGACCAAGGAGAGGGAGTGGTCACGGTGAAACATCCAATCATTTAGTATTTCTGAAAAGCCCTGAATGTGCTCTGTACAGGACATCCAGACTTAAAACTGTGACGTGTATAGTCTCAGAGAAATTCACTAAAGTATAATGTCCTCATATGAGGTCGCAGGGTCTTAAGAGGTTAAAATACAAGTTTTAATTTATTTACCCTCATGTTGTTCTAAACATGCATGGCTCTCTTTCACCGTGTAACACAAAAGGAGATTTTAGTGACTTGTGACCTCAGTCACCAGTCTCCATCCACTTTAACTGTATGAAACACTGCAAAGAAAGCGAATGATGACTAAAAATATTATATGGCTAATAATTAAAAGGATTTACATATATATATAGAGAGAGAGAGAGAGAGAGAGAGAGAGAGAGAGAGAATCTTTGAATTTTAAAGCTACTTTAACAATCTTAATTAAGATCCACTCAAAACACCAAAAATATTACTCGATACAACTTGAGGAAAAATAACAGAGAGATAAGTTCTCTTGTCCTGGTCTGACCCTCGAGGGCAGAGAAAACATGCCGAGAAAACACGTCTTCTGCACACCGATGACTTTCTTTCTCCCAAATTTAAACTAAACTATGAATCATGGGACAAAAACCCTGTCAAAATTTTCCACCTTGAGTTCTGCAAAAAACATCTTAGGAATTCATAGAAATGCCCCAAGTCTTGGCTGCAGGGCAGAAGTGGGCAGATTTCCTCTGCTCTCTTAAATCCGGAAGACAGCAGCGAAGTTCTGCTTCTACCTATCAGACACTTCGACAGATAGCTACCATCACAGTGCTTTCACATACAAGAAAAAAAAACACCCAGAGTGGCCCCATGCACTAGTTAGTTGAAAAACATCAACTCGATTCAACAATTCAGTTTAGGTATTCAAAAATGAAAGAAACAGAAAAAACGACCTAGAAAGAATGCATTCATGATTGGCAGCATAAAGTTACTCAGTTAACGTACTTCCACAGAATAAAATCTGATTTTAAACTGGCAACATATCTGAGCAGTATTAAAGACTATCGTCAGAGAAAGCTGCTAAAGAAATACCGTATGAGTAAACACAGTCTGAGTGAAGCAGAGCTGGAGAGCCAGAGAGTTCAGATTGTGTTCACACTGCACTGACGGAGCCATAGAGGTCCTCACACAGTGCAGCAAATATCAAAACATTAGAGATGCCTGTGTCGCCTGAATTCCAGCAAGCGAGCAACATACTGCAGAGAAACTCTTGTATATTTTGGGAGAGAAAGAAAAGTTCACCTGGCAGCGCAGTATGTGTCCTCCTGCCATCAAATGAGGGACAGAGGCTGATTTGTCTTTTTTTCATTGTGAAAAGATGGAAATGTAGCCTATGTGTATTTATTTATTATTCACAGTATGTTTGTATAGTATATTTATTGTTTTGGCAACACTGTGAAATTTTACGCAGTCATGCCAATAGAGTTCATTTGAATTGAATTGAGAGAGAGATTACTGATCTTATACCTTACAGACAGATAGATAGATAGATAGATAGATAGATAGATAGATAGATAGATAGATAGAAAAAATCTGAGAAGTTCAGTTCAGTAGCCTGAAAAGATTTCAAATATTCTGCTTATTCATCTTAAAATAATTGTGAATAATTCTTTTTCACATCAGTGGACGTTATATTAACCTCTTACAGACTGCTTTTTATGGAAATAGTATTTCGTATATGAACACAGCCTACTGAGTGTCTATGGCGAACAGCTGACTGCGGTACAAATGTCACTGCGCATGAGCGGAAGTAGGTGCAGGGCAGAGAGGGATAGCGGAAGAGGGAGTCTGGAAATCACAAACATGGTAAATGTAAAAAAAACAAAAAACAATTATTTTACTAATGTGTGTTACAGTTATAAAATACCCATAAAGCGCTACGACGAATCCCGTTTAGGTGTTATGTTGTTTTGACGACGACATTCCTTTAAATCTACCTAGCAGGAGAGTGGGGTTATTGATGAATTAATTGTTAGACAGCTATACAGAGAGCAGGTAGCTTTGAAGCTAGCGAGGTCAAAGCTGTTGGACAGCAGGGCTGTCAAGTTCATTTTACAAATGAGAAGCCGGACTAATGGGCCACAGTAAAGGATTATTGTTTGTTTATCTGTTATAAAACCTTATCCAAACAGTGTGAAATGCTGCTGAAAAGCAGTTTAGTAGACAAGCGTTCGTTATGTGTGAAGTCTTCGTGGTATATAACTTATATTCATACTTGCTAGTATAGAGCAAATAAATGATTTCTATTACTTGTCATTAAATATAAAATTACTGGGAAAGATAAGCCATTTGGTGTCAGTATGCCATTGAGAGACTGATTCTCAACACAGACTGTGGGTCTATATACAAGAATATGCTGCTGTACTAGTAACTGTTGATATACAATATCTAAGTGAATGTGACTTTATACTTTCTCCCTATTTACAGAACAAGCTGAAATCCTCTCAGAAGGATAAAGTTCGCCAGTTCATGATCTTTACCCAGTCAAATGAGAAAACAGCATTGATTTGTTTGTCTCAGAATGATTGGAAATTAGACGTTGCTACAGACAACTTTTTCCAAAATCCCGACCTCTACGTACAGAATCTAAAGGGAACACTAGACCGGAAGAAGTTAGAACAGCTTTACAATCGGTACAGAGGTAAGGATTGAACAGCATATCATCACTTTTAAATAGTGTTGTGTGTGTTAAAATATAGAGATTTATTGCCAACACACTAAACCATGCTTTGTGTAATTTCTCTGTAAGAAAAGAGAAGTTGTCTTGCATTGTATTCATTTTACAGACCCTCAAGATGATAACAAGATTGGTATAGATGGAATCCAACAGTTCTGTGATGATTTGGGACTTGATCCAGCCAGTGTAAGTGTTCTGCTAATAGCTTGGAAGTTTCGGGCAGCAACACAATGCGAGTTCTCCAAACAAGAATTTATGGAAGGAATGGCTGAGCAAGGGTAATTATTTTTTTAAATCACATCTGAGCTCTCTGAATCGACTTTTCCCCTCATCCAATGTCTTACATGTTAAAATGCTAATCTTTGCCTTTGTTTTGTCAAGGTGTGACAGTATAGAGAAACTCAAAGCACAGCTACCAAGGATGGAGCAAGAGTTGAAGGACCAAGGGAAATTTAAAGACTTCTATCAGTTCACATTCAGCTTTGCTAAGAATCCAGGACAAAAGGGCTTAGGCATGTGTTGGGTTCATTTTCGTTTGTTCCTTTCATTTTTATAGAGTTAACTAGTGTTTTTTCAGTTTTATAGTTTTGTTTTGTTTTTCTCTAGACCTAGAAATGGCAATTGCATACTGGAATTTAATATTGGCTGGGCGTTTTAAATTTCTAGATCTATGGAACAAATTTTTATTGGTGAGTATTGTTCTGTTCATGGCTTTAAGTTATGTATAGACTTTACTTTTAAATCTGAATATGTTTTTTTTAAAAAATCTGTACTCAACTAGCATCACCAAACTGAAAAACAGATAGTGTTGCCCTAAAATCACAACATGGTTTGAGCCAATGTTTATTAGGGTATTAATAAATTGTATTGTCTAAAGACTGGAATACACTACACAATTTTTAATGTCTGAAAACATTTTTAAAACACCAGGCGTCATACAGTTACAGAGGAAAAACTGTGCATCACACACTAAACAGCTGAAGATCACACACTAACAAACTTTCAAGTTGTTCTGAACACAAAAAACTCAGGCAGAAACATGCACTTTGTTGCTAGAAAATGCATGATTATTTAAAACAATACGTGTTCCAGAATCGGCTCAAAATACCAAACATGTTTGGATGGATTCATAGTGTGATGCTAAAAAAATCAGAGTCTGTGCCCATGAAAAACTGTGATTTTTTTTCAGCGCAATCTGGCAGTTCTGGTTGCCCAAAATCTACAGACTGACAATTATGTGTCCAGACTGAAAATTGGGGCAAAAAGTTGTGTAGTGTAGTGTATTCCAACCTTAACTGTTAAAATTAATGTTTAATCACTAAACCTGGATGAAAATGTTTTGATTGCTTTTGCTTATGCATTGCAGGAGCATCATAAGCGATCTATTCCCAAAGACACATGGAACCTTTTGTTAGATTTCAGCACGATGATCACAGACGATATGTCAAACTACGATGAGGAAGGTTAGTTTGTAATTCTTTGTTCATCTTTTACATGTTTATACAGTGCTGCTTGAATGTTTTTGAGCCCTTTACAATTTTCTATATTTCTGCATAAATATGACCCAATACATCATCAGTTTTCCACACAAGTCCTGAAAGTAAACAAATAGAAGCCAATCAAACAAAGAGTCAAAAATATTTCCTTTGTCATTAATTTGAGAAAAATGATCCATTGCTACATATCTGTGAGTTGCAAAAGTATGTCAATCTTTGCTTTCAGTCTGGTGTGACCGCCTTATGCAGCAATAACTGCAGGTAAAGTTTCGTGTAACTGCTGATCAGTCCTGCACAGTGGCTTGTAGGAGTTTTAGCCCATTCCTCAGTACAGAACTACTTCAACTCTGTGATGTTGTTGGGTTTCCTTCTATGAACTGCTTGCTTCAGCTCCTTCCACAACGTTTCAGTTGGATTAAGGTCCGGACTTTGACTCGGTCGTTCCATAACATTAGCTTTCTTCTTCTTTAACCGTTCTTTGGTAACACAACTTGTGTGCTCAGGGTCGTTGTCTTGCTGCATGGCCCACTTTCTCTTGAGACTCCGTTCTCAGACAGATGTCCTGACATTTTCCTTTAGAACTTGCTTCCATCAATGATGGCAAGCCATCCTAGCCAAGATGAAGCAAAACAGGTCCAAGCCATGAAACTACCACCTCCATGTTTCACAGATGGGATAAGGTTCTTATGCTGGAATACAGTGTGTTCTTTTCTCCAAACATAACGCTTCTCATTTAAAACAAAAAGTTTTATTTTGGTCTCAATTGTCAACAAAACCTTTGCCCAACAGCCCTCTGCTTTTCCACATGATCTTTAGCAAACTGCAGATGGGCAGCAATGTTCTTTTTGGAGAGCAGTGGCTTTCTCTTTGCAGCTCTGCCATGCACACCATGGTTGAGTGTTCTCCTGAATGTGGACTCATGAACATTAACCAATGTGAGAGGCTTTTAGTTACTTAGACGTTACCCTGGGTTCCTTTGCACCCTCGCAGACTATTACACTTCTTGCTTTTAGAGTGATCTTTGTTGGTTAACTACTCCTGGGGAGGATAACGATAGTCTTGAATTTCCTCCATTTGTACACAATCTGTCTGTCTGTGGATTTGTGGAGTCCTAACGCTTTAGAGATGGTTTTGTAACCTTTTCCAGCCTGAAGAGCAACAGCAATTCTTTTTCTGAGGTCTTCAGAGATCTCTTTTGTTCGTGCCATGATTCACTTCCACAGACTTGATCAAACTTTGATAGATCCCTGTTCTTGAAATGAAACGGCAGACGCTGACACCTGACAGTCATTCAGATGGACTCTTAAATTCGCCTTCAAATTAACAGCTAATCCTAGAGATTCACATACTTTTGCGGTGCACAGATAATGTGACACTGGATCATTTTTCTCAATAAATAAATAATCACAAAGAAAATATTTTTGTCTCATTTGTTTGATTGGGCTCTATTTGTCTACTTTCAAGAACATCTGATGATAATTTGGATCACATTTATGCAGAAATATAGAAAACTGTAAAGGGTTCACAAACTTTCAAGCAGCACTGTGTATATATATTTAGAGAATTAGTTAAAATTCACAAGGTGGTTATGATGTCAAATGATTAGACTCAGTCCTTGTTTTAATTTAATCGTGAGTACATTTCAAAATGAAGTTGCATTCGTTCATTTATTTTCTATTTTTTTAGGAGCATGGCCAGTACTTATTGACGATTTTGTGGAGTTTGCGCGACCGTACATTGGCACCAAGAGCACAGCTGTATAAGTACATTCCTTCTAAGGGCCGTCTGGACCTCACTGAAAACAAACAGCTTCTGCTGAGCACAGAGGACTGAACTGAGATCTGCATTGCCTTTTCCAAGCCCTCAGGACTGAGACATTTATACAAACTAGAGACATTAAAGGCATCTTTTCTCTTCAGTCGTCTATTGGTGGTTTGGGCTTTTATCTTTTCGGGCCGGTTTTTGTTTTGACTTCATACAGGATCTTATTCAATCTCTGGGACTTCAGTGGTCTCATCCAGATGAAGCAGTTTGTTGAACAAGCTGTCACAGATACAGTTAGGAAATGTCAAGATCTTAATTTTAGTACTCCATGTGCATTCTTGCTTTGGTTTTTATGAAAATTATACATCAGAGTTCTTTGATTGTTCTCTCTTTTTTTTATAAAACAGAGTAGCTGGTGTCTCGAGAGCCAGTCACATTTGCTTTCTTTTTGTGTTTTATTGTGACTTAATGTACTTTTTCTGTTAAAATACCCAGACAGTGATTTGACTTTGCTTGTTTGGTTTCGATTAAATCGATAGGTCATAATAACTGAGAATATTATATTTTACAATCCTAGAAATAATATTAATTTGAACATTACCTCAGTTTTCCTTGATTAATGACTCAATTTGATGTATTGATATACTGTGTTTGCAGTTCATTCAGCACTTTGATAAGTCACATAATCCATACAATAAAATCAGGTTATAGTTGATGAATAAAGTCGGATGGCCTTGAAAATCTTTTGTGTGTGTGTGTGTGTGGTAGTTCAGTGAGTGTTTACCCACACAGTGCAACTTTCATTGTAATACTTTATAGTTCACCCAAAAATGAAAATCATCATTTACTCACCTTCATGTTGTTGAACACAAAAGATGATGCCAAAC
The DNA here is from genome assembly GCA_021397915.2 of Tor tambroides. NCBI lineage: Eukaryota > Metazoa > Chordata > Actinopteri > Cypriniformes > Cyprinidae > Tor > Tor tambroides. The sequence continues at coordinate 183,593 of JAFVLL020029084.1, read as the reverse complement.
AGTTTTGGTTACCATTATGGACTTCCATTATAAAATTATATTAAAAAGTAAATAAATAATATCATATATTTACTATTTTATGTACAGAAGAAAGTCTGTCTTACAGGTTTGGGATGACATGCGGGTGAGGAAATGATTTCTGTTTTGATATTTCATTATAAGGGACTATTAAATCACAAAATTAAACAGAACTTTAATTCATACTTTAATTCACAGAATTAAAGTGTTATTTTTTTGTCAATGCCACAATAACAAGAGGTAAGACATAATCACATAAACAGTTGCCACAAAAAGAAATAAAATTTGCATACATTTCATTGCTTTTAAAGCATTACATGTTTTCAGTGTTTTTTTTTTTTTAATTTTTTTTTTTGTTTGTTTGTTTGTTCCAGGAGGTTTATATATAATTTAACGTCATTTTTAAAATGTGAAAAGTTTGGTTTGCATGTGATACTTTGCTAGTAAAATAAATAACTGAATAATGTACTGTTTTTTTTTAAATTCCTTCGTAAAATAAAAAAGCACATCAAACAAACAAGCAAATCTGTTGTACATCCTAGTTTTCTATTAATAAGGTTTCTAAATCTTTCCAAAATAATTTTGTGGATACAATAAAACAAATGCAAAATGGTTTATTTTTCTTGTCCACAAAATCCACAGGTTAACGTTTAGTGAAATGTTAAGCAATGAAATGTTTAGTTGAAAACTTTCCAAAACATGAATAAATCCTGTGTAATATTTTGAAAGACGTAAGGAGCGTTTGGCGTCACCTATCGGTCGAATACGGCATGTCGATAGTTAGCGTCGTTGCTAGGAAACGAGGCTTGAAAACACAACTATAAAATGCGGCGTTCCTAAATGACTGGTCGGTCTAATATCATCGAGCCGTTTATGTTTTACACCTGAACGTCTCTGAAACAACAAAATGTCTAACACAGTGTTAGCAGAAGTTGGCTGGGACGCGGGGTTTGCCATCCCTGTAGCTGACGCAGAGAATAAAGCATTAGAGGAGGAGGTGGGTCAGAAGTTCATCTGTTATTAAATGACTAACGTTATATCACAATAACTGATGTTTAAGAGAGGTGTTTGTAAATCTCATTATTTTTTTCTTCCCTCCACAGCTTCAGAAGAAGCAAAAAGAGCAATTAAATCTTGAGAACAAAATAAATAAAAACAAGGATGTGATAAATGCTCTGACTGAACACCTCAAAAATCTAAGACAAGAGGTTTCCCACACTCAGGTAGGAGATTATTGTGGAGGAACTTGATTCTTCCTGTATATTTTTTCTTTCTGTTTTTTAAGATACAATGTTTGCGTGTGTTCAGGCATTGTGCAAAGCCAGAGAAAAGGAGTCTGAATCAGAGGTGCATTTCAGAGCACTGGCGGAGCGAGAGACAGGCCGCTTGAAACAGGAGATCAGTCAGCTGGAGAATCAACTGAAAACACTGAATGAGAAGAAGAACGCACAAGAGGTTGCAGCTGACACATACACCATCCATATAACATAACCTGTGCTTATAGCAATAGAAAGAAACCATCACTGGTGTCTCACAAACTACAAATGTATACAAACACATTTACACACACTACAGTTAAAAAGTCTGGGGTCAGTAAGAATTTTTTTTTTTTTTTATGAAATGAATGCATATTAAAGGGATAGTTCACCCAAAAATGAAAATTCTGTCATCATTTACTCACCCTCAAGTAGTTCCAAACCTGTATGAATGTCTTTGTTCTGCTGAACACAAAGGAAGATATTCTGAAGAATGTGGGAAACAGAGCAGTTCTGGGGCACCATTGACTTCAATAGTATTTTTTTTTTCCTACTATGGAAGTCAATGGTGCACCAAAACAGCCTGGTTACAAACATTCTTCAAAATATCTTCCTCTGTGTTTGGCAGAACAAAGAAATTCATACAGGTTTGGAACTACTTGAGGGTGAGTAAAAGATGACGGAATTTTCATTTTGGGTGAACTATACCTTTAAGCAAGCACTCATTAAACTGATCAGAAGTAACAGTAAAGACATTTATAATGTTACAAAAGATTTCTGTTTCAAATAAATGCTTTTATTTTGAACTTGCTATTCTTCAGAGAATTCTTTAAAAAATGTGCAATTCAAAAACATTATGCAACACAACTGTTTTCAACACTGATACTATTAATAAATGTTTCTTGAGCAGCAAATCAGCATATTAGAATGATAGTAATGGCTGCTGAAAATGCAGCTTTGCCATCACAGGAAAAAAAAGAAGAAAATTTCAACTACATTAAAAAACAAAACATTTATTTTGAATTGTAATAGTATTACTGTTCTAATCTTTCTGACCCCAAATGTTTGAATAGCACTGTAGTGTACACATTATGTTATTTTATAATGTAATTACAAACCTAATGTAATTCTGTCAATCATTCTTCACAGAACAACATCTTTAAAGCCACCCAGAAGCTTGATGAACTGAAGAGTCAGCTGAACTGGGATCAGCAGACCCTGGAGGCCTGGCTGCAGGAATCAGCTCACAAGGATGAAGACACCATGACCATCATCAAGTATGCCAAGCAGGACGAAAGCAAGATTCGAGTGAGTTCCTAGTAACAGTGGCAGGATCATCGGTTTGAGTGAGGTCACTTTGTATAGTTCGGCTGTCATTAGGAAAATGTGGGAGTCTGTCTTGCACAAGCTGTCCTTGCTTTATTTTATTTTATTTTTGATTCACTCACTTGTATGGCACATATTTTACAAATTTTTATATTTTTAAATAAAGTAGTATGCTGTTAAGTTTATAGTTAAGAGTTTGTATGTCTGAACTGACATAATTGGCTGGTTGCAAACTGCTTAGACTAGTTTTAAAAATTTAGCCATCTACATTGTTTTCTTAAAGACTGGTCATAACTTTTCATAATTTGAGTCATTAAAGTAAGACTAATTACCTCTCGGCTAACTGCTAGTTGGTCAAACTAGTTCTTAAGAAACAGTCTTAAGACAATATAGTAGCTAGCTATGTTTATGCAACTCGCCCAATGTCTGCCTTTGGAAACAGGAGTTGACGCTGAACATTGAGAAGTTGACTCTTGAAGCCAACCAGAAGAGAAAAACCTTGGACAGTGAAGTCACTGAGACTGTTACAGCACAGGTGATACATTTTTTTCTTGCTTCCTCACATTTTTCCGTTGTGAGAGGACATTTTTATGATTTGATCATGCCATCATTCTAATAGATAAGCAAATGCACTTGTATTTTGGGATGCAGATTGCCCTTGACAAGACAGCCGAGAGCTTTCGTCAGGCTCACATTGAGAGACAAGAGATGATCAGCCAGTGGGAGAACACCATTGAACAAATGAGAAAAAGAGACCAGGAGATACAGCAGTGTGCTATGGTAACCTGAAGATAGCACTCTTTTAATACAAAGACATGATTAAATCCACAGTGTTTCTTTAGATGTAAACATATATAGTGCAGTTTTTTTTAATGAGAAACATAAAAATCTCAATATCTACAGTTTAATTTAGAAAATGGTTTATTCAACTTTGAATGTCAATCACTTGATCTAGTTGCAGGCAGAGGTGAACCAAGTGATTAGAGAGAAGAATGATATGCTCAAGGAGAGGAAGGACTTCATGGAGCGTGAGATAGAGAACAATAAGGAGCTGGAGAGGAATATAAGCACGGCTGAACGTCAGGCGCTTCGACTCAGGCAGCAGCTCCAGGAAGTGGAGAGAAACCAAAGACGTCTGCAGGTTGAGGTGGGTCTACCAAAGCTTTCCAACACCGCAACTCATTTCCTAAAATGTGGATCCACGTTTCCACGCTCTACTGTCCTCAAGCGGTGACCCAGAAACCGATCAAAGTCTATGAAAGGTGTATCATTTGTCAAAACACACTGTGAGGAGGACTGAGCTTTTTGTTCTTCAAAGACCTCAGGGAACCTTGGAAATACCATAGCAGATGAATATGGTTATTATGGTTATTAAAAAAGTATCATGGTTTTATCATATTATACCATTAGTGTACCATGTTATAGTACATCTTACAGTACATATTAATGCATCAGTTTTTCATGTTAATCAAATGCAAATGTATTTATGAATTTGGTTAAACTAATCAAATGTGGTGCTTTGCTCTCAGGTGGAAGTGCTGAAGGGAACTTTAGACCGAACAGCCACAGATGTGGAGACCACCAGATCTCAGTTTACCAGCGTGAAAAAGGACATTCAGGACAAAATAGCAAAGTAATGCTTTCTCTTTTCTCAGACAACTACTCAGTCTTACAGTTCACAGTCCAACAGTCACTTTTTGACTTGTTTTTCCGCAGTTCTTTCACTCGCATCTAATAGGAAAATCCATTACAAGTAAATCAGGAGAATAGAACAAACAGAACAAAACAAGTTCTACAACAACAAAACACACTGAGTGTGCTGCCTAAATTCAGATCTGACATTACATAAACAATGTAGATTCTTTGTAGTAATATATGCACTTCTTTTTTGTAGAGTTGAAGAGGCAAAGCTGCAGAACTCTGCTCTGAAAGAGAAGCTGCGGTTGGTGATGGAGGCGGTGCTGGATGGTGAAGAACAAGCAGCACAGATGGAGCAACTGCGTAAAGAACAGGAACAGAACATCAAAGTGAGTTTCACTCCTTTGACTCCTTTTAACTCTTCTGCAATTCACTGCCAATCTGGGCATCTTTTTGTTCTGCATTGAATAGCTGTATGGCTCATAAATAAAAGGAGGCTGCTTTCTCTTTATCTCTCTCTCTCTCTCTCTCTCTCTCTCTCGCTCTCCCTCTCTCTATAAATGTTACTGTTTTGTTTACCATGTACTGACCATTCAGTGCCATTCAGTGTCCAGGAGAAGAATTATGCAGTATATTATTATTATTATATAGATTATAGTTTTCATTAATATTTGAATTAGCTTTTATTTTTACATTTTCAATTTTCATTTTCATTTAGTCATTATGTTATATTTTCTATTTTGTCATTTTTATTTTTATTTTTTTTTATTAGGTTTAGGTTTAATTTATTTTTATTACAGTGTTATTTTTAATTTATTTTTGTTTTTTATTTATTTCCAGTTAGTAGTTTTAGTTTAAGTCTACTTGAACTCATTTTAGTTAGTTGCCAAAGGAACATTTTTAATTTTCATTTAGTTTAAATATTTCATGTCATATGTCAGCTTCACTTTAATTAAATATGTTTTTAATAGTTTTAGTTTTAATGACCAATAATAACCCTCATGCAAAGTTTTGGAAAAAATAGAACACACAATGCACTGTTGTAGTCCATAACCCATGAACCATTTCTTGTCATTAAATAAAAAACTAAAAAGTAAAATCAATCATTTTAAATTCTACAAATGAATTAAGGCACAGTATGAAAAATGGATATTCATTTACAGATTTTCTAAAGATTACATTTACTAGTGACATTGTGAGGACAGTACATTTGACAGCAAATGTAATCTAAATTTAAAAATAGCGGAAAAGTGCAATTATCCAATATCGACTAATGCATATACTTTTTCAATTATTATTCATAAACTACTAATTTTAAGCATGTTTGTTAATGACCTATATATGAAAGTTGTTAATTTTTCCATTTATCTGCAAGTCATATTTGGTTTAATAAAGCATTAATGCATCAGTCAAGACTGATCAATACGATTTAGTAAACATTTAGGCTGTACGCGAAAACAGTGTCTCCATATTTGACTTTATTGTACTTTAATTATAATTTGTAATCAAAGTTTTTTTTTTACTGTTTGTGTGTGTGTAGGAGATCGATGCTCAGCTGCTCCGGCAGAGAGAGCTCATGTTCAGAAAGAGTCAGGAGTTGCAGGGAATGCGTGATAAAGAGAAGAACATTACAGCTGAGATCTGCGCCACCCGGGCCGCTATCTCCACCCTGGACAGCAAACTCAGCAAACTGGACCAGAACCTGCTCAAACAGCAGATGATCGTCTCCAACCAGGCAAGAGAACCATGTCTCTGTCAACAAATAGTTATTATCATCCAGTTAACACAAACTGGATGGTTGCTTTCTAGAAGTTGTCAGATGACTCGAGTGTCCCTCTTTTGTTTGGTCTAGGACTTTCAGATCCAGATGCTGGAGAGGAAGACTTTACACTTGCAGGGGAAGGTGAACACAGAGGAGAAGGAGGCTCTGGAGAAGAGGGCCTCTGATCTGGAAGAAGCTCTAGAGGAGAAGAATAGGACAGCCGCCACCCTCACCACACAGCTGAAGAAACTCCAGGTGCGAGTGTGCACTGCACTATATACGTGAATATACACACACCCTACCATTCAAGAGTTTTAGATCAGTAATTTTACAAATGTTTCTGTTTCAGATAAATGCTTTTGAACTTTCTATTCTTCAAAGAATCCTTAAAAAAAACCTTTTTAACATTGATAATAATAATAATAAATGTTTGAGCAGCAAATCAGCATATTAGAATGATTTCTGAAAGATCAAGTGACACTGAAGACTGGAGTAATGATGCTGAAATCTATAATAAAATATATATATATATATTCAAACAGAAATCGTTTATTTTAAATTGTGAAAATATTTGACAATATTGCTGTTTTGCTGTATTTTGGATCAAATAAATGGAGCCTTGGTGAGCATAAGAGACTTCTTTTAAAAGCATTAAAAAATCTAAAACTTTTGAACATTACTGTATATATCTTTTTTTCTTCTTTTTTTGATTGTAAAACATGGTCTGTTTTGCTGTGTATATTCTCAGGATGATATCCGCTGCGTTAGGAAAGACACCGAGAAGATCGGAACAGAAAAAAGAGAACTGACCACCAAGATCCATGAGCTGGAACTCTTCACTGTCAACTCTGAGAAAGACCAGAAGAAACTCAGGCTCAAAAAACAGGTGAATAACTTGATTGAACCTGGAAGAATCAGACAGAATTCTTCAGCAAAAGCCACAGAACTTTTGGTATATTTGAAGTATTTTGGTAAATTTGATAATGCCTTTAATTATCAGTTTCTCAGTAAACAGAATTTATATTCCACACAATCTCCCCCACCATCAGCACTTGCTATCAGAACAACTAATAAAATGTAAAATATATTTATCATCTGTTATAGATAACTTAATCTGGCAAAAGCATTTTAAAAATATCAGCAGTGAAAAATGGGAGAGAACATCAAAACTCATTTGTGTACGTCTCATCCCTTCAGGACAGCATGGTGGAGAAAGGTCTCCTGAAGATGGAGGTGCAGCGGCTGAGAGATCTGCTGTATGACCGAGCAGATGGAGTGCTGAGCCTGGAGAAGAGACGTCTGCAGCTGCAAACGGCCATGAAAGAGAGAGAGGAGGAGATCCGTGTGCACCGAGAGATGCTTGCTAAACAGATCAAGCTCACTGAACAGGAGAGACAAGGGGTCAGGTAAAACACTACTGACTAAAGAGCACAGTAGCCAGTGGAGTTTTAAAATAATTTAAATGTCTGGTGTGGCTTTGAAAGATAGATTTATACTGAAATTAATATATGTGACCCTGGACCACAAAACCAGTCATAAGTGTCAATTTTTCGAAATTGAGATTTCTGCATCATCTGAAAGCTGAATAAATAAGCTTTGTTAGGATAGGACAATATTTGGCCAAGATACTACTATTTGAAAATCTGGAATCTGAGGGTGCAAAAAAACCAAGATACTGAAAAAATCACCTTTAAATTTGTCCAAATGAAGTTCTTAGCTATGCATATTACTAATCAAAAATTAAGTTTTGATATATTTACAGTAGGAAATTCACTAAATATCTTCATGGAATATGACCTTTACTTAATATCCTAATGATTTTTGGCATAAAAGAAAAATGGATCATTTTGACCCATACAATGTATTTTTGGCTATTGCTAAAAATATGCCCCAGCGACTTAAGACTGGTTTTGTGGTCCAGGGTCACATATAAGTAAAATTGAAATAAATGAATACCATGATTTATGACTTTTTAAATTTTATTTAATGTTTTAAGTGTTCATATTGTAATTGTGTACAGTGCGTGCATAATTATTGGGCACATTGATATTCTGATCATATTTTTTCCCAAGCACATTTTACCAATTCCAAACCCCATCAATCTTAACAATCTTATTCATTTTGTATTTAATCATTTATAAGTGAAATATAATTGTCTATGAAGGCTGGAAGTGAAAAACTTCTTATATTCAGGTGTGCATAATTTTTAGGTATCAGGTAAAATGAGCCAAAAAAGAGATTTAACTCAGACTGAAAGTCAAAAATTATTAAATGCCCATGAGAAGGATGCAATGCTAGAATGAGCAAAGTTAAGGCATGACCATTGGACACCAAAATGCTCATTGTGTCAGCACGGTCAGAAAAACAGGTGGAGCAGAAAAGACACATGTTAACTGCAAAAGAATTAAGAGTTAAGGTGAAGAATTAGGTGTAAAACCATCAGGAACCATTTAGTCTCCAGCGCCACCATTTTCCAGAACTGCAACCTTCCTGGAGTCTCCAGAAGTGCAAGATGTCAGGTTCTCAGAGACTTTGCTTGGGTAAAAAATCCTAAAAAATGACCCTCACTTAATAAGAATAAAATGCTGAAGTATTGTGAAATACACAAAGACTGATTTTTATAGGCTTTATAGACAGATAAGTTGAGAGTGACTCTTGAAGGACCAGCATCACATCCTCTTGTACCACTCTTTCAGGAATTTATCTTCCACAATCTGGCAGTAAGTTTTGGGAATTCATTTTAGTCCATCTCTGCAAGACAGACTTTTCAGGATAGGAAATGGACTAAAAATGGCACTGGAGACTAGTTCCTGATGGGTTTGCACCTAATTCTTCACATTAATTCTTAATTCTTTTGCAGTTAGCATGTGTATTTTCTTCTCCACCTATTTTTCTGACCATGCTAACCCAATGAGCATTTTGGTGTCCAATGGTCATGCCTTAACTTTGCACATTCTAGTATTGCATCCTTCTCATGGGCATTTAATAATAAGTTAAATCTCTTTTTTTGACTCATTTTATCTGATACCTAATAATTATAAACACCTGAATATAAGATTTTTTTCCCGTTCCAGCCTTCATGGACAATTATATATCACTTATAAATAATTAAATACAAAATTAATAATGGTTATTAAGATCGATGTGGTTTGGAATTGGTAAAATGTGCTTGAAAAAAATAAATAAATAAATAAAAAAACAGAAAAAAGTAGAAGATCTGTACTGATTTCATGTCATATATTTAATTCCCGCATTGATTTTTTTATACATTCTGTTGGTTGTGACAAATGTCCTCAGTGCTGCGGTGAACGAGAGACTGTTCAAAATTGACAAGATGAGGAAGAGGTACGAGATCCTGACTGTTTCTTTGGCTGCACCAGAGGGAGAAGAGGAGAAATCCCAGGCCTACTTCATTATAAGGGTATCATACCTCTGTATTGTATTCTGCAAATTAGATGCACGGAGCTGCATCATGTTCAAGGTAGAATCAGAGTAAAATAATTAATATTGCTTCATGCATCAGATTCCTATATAAAAGGCTTAGATCTGTAATCAGTAAAATGTTATGGCATGCTTAGTGAAGTGTACATCATTGTTTTTATTAGAATGATTTCTGAAGGATCTGATTACTGGAGTAAGGATGCTGAAAATTGAGAAAACACAAGAAAAAGTTACATTTTAAAGTATATTAAGATGTAAAACGGTTAAAATGAATAAATCTAAAACAAAGAAGTCCAGCTTGGGTCTTTGAAATCAAAGCTTTTCTACCTCATGACTTTTTTCATATCAAAATGAACATTACCACTCCAGATATCTCAAAATCTAATAAATCCTGGACTTTTCCTGAAGGCAGCTCAAGAGAAAGAAGAACTCCAGCGGCAAGGGGATGATTTGGATGCCAAAATCCGCAAGACAGAGAAAGAGATCCACGCATTGGAGAACACCCTGCAGGTCGTCAACAACTGCAATACAACCTATCGCAAAGCCCTGACCAAAGTCACAGAGTCCAGTAAGTTCATTCACATCATTCACTTTAAATATTTCCGTATTTCTATGTTATACAAAAAAGTGTTAAAAAGAGATGCTTTACCAACCAAAGAGGAGGTGCAACCAATAAACAAAAACTCTTGTAAATAGGGACAAGGTGCAACACTCACTCTTAAAGAATTACATTTTATTGGTTAACATGTGATTTTTCGGCCATAGTCAAGGCCTTCTCTGTGTTTATAAAAGTCAGTCTCAAACACCATAACTCATGGTCAGCTTCTTACGACATTCTTCATCACTAATGTCACCACTTTCCCACAATGCATTGATGTGTGATTCTAATGTTAAAATGGTCTGGTAAACTTATCTGACCTATGAGGAAACAGATGGAGCTATGCTTGAGCAACACTGATATTAATTTACATGTGTCACGCACGATTATGTTCTGTTTAGTTTCTAGGGTATGGATATCATTGACTGTGTCTTAGCTCGAGTTTGCATTCATTTGTTGCCATGGTTTCTTATTAGTTTCACACCTCTTCCTTGGTTCATTGATCATCATTCCTCAGTGTGTTATATGCTGCATTCCAGACAACTCGAAATTTGGATTTTCTCACCTCCTACTTGGAAATAACATCTGAAACGGCGCTTGAAGTTGGACATCTGTCCTGTGAACTCGGGGCAGATTGATCAACCCAACCTCAGTCATTTGATGTCACTCCTTCCTACGAGCATAGTGTGGAGTCAAACTTCAAAACATTAGACATTATTTGTATAAAATGATACCTTAATTTTTACAAAACGAACAGCAGCATTTTATGTTATTTTTTTCTGTTTTTGCAATAATTGATACAAAAAAATAATTGT